>OY776297.1:6667904-6928824 GCA_963675345.1 Trididemnum clinides
TCTGCCAAAACTTGTCTGGCAGTTTTAATAAATTTGCTAGCAATATTGCACTTGCATCGGCGGTTAAGCACTTACCAATATCTTAGACTGAACACTGGTTTTGTTAATCACTTTTTTTGACCACCAAGGCTTAGTGCATCATGAATTTGTACCCTTATGATAAACAGTTAATTAGCACTTTTACAAGGAAATCTTGACTCACCTTGTGAATAAAATTCTCAAAAGCATAGGGCCTTGTGGGCAAGCAAAACCAGAATGTTGCACCATGACAATGCACTAGCTCACATCTCTAAGCCTAAAGCAATTTTTGGTCTGCAAACAAATCACTATATTGAACCATCAACCATACTCTCTAGACCACGCTTTTGGTGATTTTTTTTTCAAAAAATTGAAGGGGAAAGGGACACGCTTTCAGGGGGTTGATAATATCAAAACCAGTGTGACAAGAAACTGACAACACACATCAAATCCTTAGAAAAAAGGGATTTTGAAGAGTGCTTTAAAGCGTGGTCAAGAAGGATGGCAAAATGAGCAAAAACCCATGGCAAAGATTTTGAAGATGACAATTAGAGGTCACATTAGAGTTGCACTAGGTATTTAGGGTGAACTTTGATTGCTATGCATTTTAGCAAATTTTTAAGTGCAGCAGTCTTGTTTCTTTTAGGCCAGACCTTGTATTTTATGCTTTGATTATAGAAAAAGTTTTGCAAATAATCATAATGAATCTTGTGTTTAGCTTGGCTTTGAAGCCTCAACTACCAGCACTGTGCAATTGTACTTCAAACACCACGACTCCAGAGAAATCAGGATTTATTTTTTGTAAAATTGTTTCTTAGAAACTATATTGTTTCTTGCCCAAGTTTCTTAGGCAAAGAGCAAGATGGTAGACCCTTGGCAGTGTAGAATTTGAAACCTCTTCATCATAAAACTGGTTATGAAGTGATTGCTGACAAAGTTGTTGACAATACTACAGTTTCCATCATTTTGTCTAAAAATGCCTTTATAATTTCAAGGTAAAAAAATAAACCATTACAGTGTAGTGCAATAATGAAAAATCACCATTAGCTTTTTTCTTACAAATTATGACCAATGGAATAGATTGTGAAGAGATACTGATAAAATTTGTGTAGCTGATTATTCACATACATCCATAAAATCCTTTAATGCAAGTAATATTTAAATTTTATATCCATATTGCAGTAACAGTACATCATAGTCTTCTGTATATCCAGATGATAACGTTCAAAACAACATAAAACTACCTCAAAAAAGAAAACCTCTCAATTTTGTAATGCCTGTTAATAAAAACGAAATGCTTAGTTGTAATATTATAAAAAAACAATTTTGGTGATAAAAGTAACCAATTGATGCAAAAATTATAGCTTATATATACATAATTACATCTTTTAGTACAGAATTATACATAGTATAAGATCAAACAATAATTGAAGGTTAGAAATGTGTATCTTAACTATTACAGCTAATGTACATAAGACTGGTTGAACATACCGACGCAATGGCTTAGTGGTTAGAGCGTCCGCTTCGCAGTCGGTAGACCTGGGGTTCATTCCCCTTGTCGAGTCATACCAAAAGACTTTAAAAAATGGTATTCACAGCTTCTCTGCTTGGCGCTCGGCATTTAGGGGAGGTTGTGGAGAACAAGCCGGCAAGTTCGCTTGTTGTGTCCTTGGGCAAGGCACTTAACGGTACGCCCCACCTTTATATGGAAGACAGGTGGCCCATAAACCTCGAAAAAGGCAACTCCCAAGCGAGTGCGGACTTACCGTCCAAAGTATAGCGATACAATTCGCTTTCTCGTGAATGGAGGATAAATATGGTAAATAAAAACAAAAAAAAAATAATGAGCTATTTGTAATTTGTGTTTTTGGCCAAAAATCTAATTCATGTTGAATGTTAGCATAATTGAATAATTATCATTTCACATGTGCTTATAAAACTTTAGGCAGTGGCTATTTTGCCGTCGACGGCAATTTGCCCTTGGAATCTATTTTGTCGTAATCATTCACGTGTGTTTATATAGCCAATTTGCTATTATTACACCAGTGACACTGTGGTGTAGTGGATAGAGTGCTGGTCTTGAGATACCATAATTGTGGGTTCGAATCTCAGTTGGCAGGGCTTTAAAAGAAAGGCAGTGTACACTGAAGGGGCAGGCACGGTATGTAATGTACAGGGCTGTGTATACTGGAAGGGAGGGTACAGGGTGGGGGATAGAGACCTGGGGGTGCAAAATTTTTTTAATTGGTTTTAAAATTGACCAATCAGAAACAACCAAAAGTCACATGTTTAGTACGTCATTAAGATTGACCAATCACAAATAACTCACGGCAAAATAGTCTCTGAGGGTAAATGGCTGTCAATGACAAAATAGCCACTGCCAGTGATAAATAGGGTGAAACAATTCTAAAATTTTGAATATCATAGAAGTGTAGCTTGCTTTCGATATTAGGTTGAAAATTATAAATGTATGATAATAAAATTTTGATTCTTTGATACAAAAAGCAATGAAATTGTTTGTGACCACAACGCATAAAATGCCTTTAAAAGGCATTATTTGCAATATTTTGTTTTTCATTTTGCGGCAAAACGTGACGTGATAGGCAAAAACGGATTGCATTTTCGGAATCAGCACCTTCAAAATATTTAAAATCAACTTTTGGTTAGAATTCAGCAAAATTGATGCAGACCAGTGTAATTTGTGGCAAGATTTTTTGTGAGCATTGCCAGTCATGATTAGAGAATATGATGATCACAATTTCATGTAGAAAAATTGTCAAAGTGCAGAAAATTCATTAACTTGTCGCTACTGCTCACACAAGAGCCGGATGGGTAAAGCTGTTTTTGCCGATTGAACCAAAACACTAAACCTGGGCATTACTGATGGAGGGCCTCTACCGGGCAATGCCGGCAAAGTCGGCTAGTTGCTGTATAAAGCAACTTGGCAATTAAGAGAAATGATAAGAATGAGCAAGACGTCTCAATAGCATTGTGATTAAAGTAGACAGAAGTGCTGATCATAGCCTAGGTTAGTGATCGTTATGGAAAAGATTAACCCAGGTAAGGTCTTAGCTTCACTTATTAGATGCTGGGTAAATTTTTGAGTAAATATTGCATTGATGCATTTTTGTTGCTAAAATACATTTATGAGCAAATATCTACGATATATGTATTTGCTAATAAATGTACTTTACCTACAAAGTAGCTATAAATTTGATACGTTTAGTAAAGTTTTGGCAGTGGCTATTTTGCCGTCGACGGCAATTTGCCCTTGGAATCTATTTTGCCGTGATCATTCACGTGTGTTTATATAGCCAAATTTGCTATAATCACACCAGTGACTCTGTGGTGTAGTGGATAGAGCGCTGGTCTTGAGATACCATGGTTTCAGGTTCGAATCTCAGCTGGCCAGGGCTTTAAAAGAAAGGCAGTGTACAGGGTGGGGGATAGAGACCTGGGGGTGCAAAATTTTTTTTAATGGTTTTTAAAATTGACCAATCAGAGACGACCAAAAGTCACATGTTTAGTACATCATTAAAATTGACCAATCACAAATAACTCCCGGCAAAATAGTCTCTGAGGGTAAATTGCCGTCGACAGCAAAATAGCCACTGCCTTAATTTTAAGCTGAACAGTTCAAATCTTCCAAGCTGTTACATTAGGCTTATATTAGTTCATAACTTGTACAGCATTAAATCTGTAATCACAAATAACTAGATTATTATAAAAAGATTATTTTTTAGATATATTTTGAAAAAATTTTGTTGTAATAACTTGGCCTTTTATAAAAGTACTGCTCTGCTGCTTAAATTGCAAACTGTTTTTCTGATATCAATGGCTACCATTTTGTCTTCAAGAAGAAAATACAAGCTTAATTTAAACGTTTTTTTGATATAAATGCGGTTCTTTTACTGCCTCTGAACAAAGGCTAGGAATTACAGAGTTTGTGAAAAAAGCATATTTGGCATACTTTAGAGTTAAACTAGGAGATCAAGACGAGAATTGGGCCCCTCACCAGGTTTGCAGGACATG
This sequence comes from Trididemnum clinides, assembly GCA_963675345.1. Taxonomy (NCBI): domain Eukaryota; kingdom Metazoa; phylum Chordata; class Ascidiacea; order Aplousobranchia; family Didemnidae; genus Trididemnum; species Trididemnum clinides. Next base: position 6,671,955 of record OY776297.1, read on the forward strand.
TGTTGAAAATCTACGGCAGTGGACAAAACAAAAAAGAAAAAGTATAGGGTTTGCAGTTCCTATGGTTTGGAGGAACAAGCCAATCACGTTAATTATTGTTATTTTTGCATGACCAATGTTACCGGTTTCAGCTATAAAAGCAAAGGCAACATCAAGTACCCAGACCTTCCATCAGCAATCCGGCCTATACCTCACTCTGCTGACCTTCCTCCACCTTTGTTTACTCCCTTGCCTTAACTATTCGATGAACCAATAAGTATTACATCAGAGGGAAGTTCTTTAGAAGACCATTGGTCTTAGAAGAGCAATGGTGTTCTAAAGAACTTCCCTCTGATGTAATACTTACTGGTTCATCGAATAGTACGACTTAGTTCGTGACCTGAACCTGCCAAAAGAATCTGCAGAACTTCTTGGGTCCAGGTTACAACACAATAACCTTCTTGCTCCAAACACAACATATTCTGGTACAGGCGAAGAGAAAAAGATTTGTTGCAATATTTTTCTATGGAGGAAACATTTGTGTATTGTCACAATGTTGCCGGTCTTCTTTACGCAATGGGCTGTGTGCATGACCCAACAGAATGGCACCTATTTATTGACAGTTCAAAAGCCAGCTTAACCCTATCAAGGTCGGGCTTTTTTTTGCTTTCTATGTCCGAGGGGGGGGGGGGGGTCGATTCGACCCGACACTTTGGCAGCTAATAACTTTTAAACCGCTCACAATAGATATTCCGTTGTTTGCTCAGATAGATGCAGAATTTATTTTTCAATCTAATTATATACTTTTGGTTATGATCAGATTAATAGCGTTCAAGTTATTGCAAATTAAATGCACAGCATTAATTTTTAGATTTTTGACTGATTTTAAAATAAAGAAACAGCCGGCGAATTTTCTTTTTTCGTAGTGTTTACTCTTCGACCTTGGGCTTTTGAGATCGCCTAAGCGAAATTTATCAATGTCAGCTTCCAGGTAAAAAGTTCAACAACTTATCATCAATTTGTCATTTTGCTTTTTACGAGAAAGTTACCAGCCGTGATGTTTGTATAACATTTCTTATGTTGGACTTCTTGCCATATGCCTTATCTCCAGCTAGATTTTTGTGATTTGAATTGACTGTTTGTAAATGTGAAGCAGGGTGTGAAATAGCATTTCAACGACAAAAATTTCTTAGCTTTATGAAATTATTACTCTTCATTTAGACAAAAAATACAAGCTATGCTTGTTCGTCACGGATAAATATTTTTATTGATCAAGACATAAATCTCATTCAAATTAAGGAATGCTCACGAATCATAGGACTCTTTTATTCTTTCCTCTCCCTTATGCGACGCAATACGACGTTTTTGTAAGCCCCTTTCATCCTTGTGTGCAGACTTGACGATTAGAATTTTTTAGCATTTTCAAATTAAATTAAACTTGGAATTAGAGCATTAATGCTTTTCTCAAATTAGGGTAGAATAAAATGAGAGCTTTTCTGATTATCACAAATTAAGTGGAATCGGAATTAGAATTAGAGCTTTCCAGTTTTTCTGGAATTAGTTTGAAATTTTAATTACCAAGCGAATTTTGATGCTATTTGAACATCTTCGCAAAACCACTTTGTTTTTGCGACAATTCTAAGACTTTTTCAATTTTGCCATCAAATCATTGTGAAGACCTTTTTTCTTTTTGGAGATCACCTAATTTCGATTTTGATTTTCAGCCAAACTTTTCGCAAATAATAAAAAAAGGTTCTTGTCATTTTTCAGATTCGACTCTTTGTTCATGAATTTTTTTCTAAAATTAGATTAGAATTGAATTGGGGATTTTTTAAATTACACTAGAATAAGGGACTTTTAGTTTTTTTTAAATCAGAATTAGCGACTTTTTGCTGTAATTTACCGAATTAGCCAGCTAGAATTAATCAGTTGTGCAAGTCTGCGTATGTGAAGAGTTGCATAAAAAAGTACTCAAGCAAACTTAAGTTTTGGATTTGCAACAAAAACCTGCGATATCGAATGATTGTAAACTTTGATTCTTTTTAATAGCAAGTTTGTCCTACAACGATATGTCTATATAGCCTATCTTTTATCCTTCTCACCATGACAACACCAATACGGCAGTTTTGTTTCCCTCTGGAGGCGTTATATGATATTTATACGGTCCTTACAATTATATTTTCCACCTGTATTAATTATAATATCACCAATTTGAGCTTTATCATCACAACTTGTGCTTTGAGGCGCTAGTGAATTCACAGCTATTAATTAAAAAATCTCTTGCAATTAACAGAATACATTACAAATGTGAAACGAAATAGGCTATTTCTGGATTAGCTAGTGTATTGCAGTCATGATGTTTCTGCTTATAATTTATCGTTTAATATGAAAATACAGGAACACTACATTGAATTTACGGATAATATCAACAATACATATATCACCGTCAAAAGCAGCAATACGCTTGTCTGTGTGTGTATGTGACGAATCATATGAAAAAAGTCCTCAAGCAAACTTAAGTTTTGGATTTGCTACAAAAAGCCTGTTATATCAAACCATTGTAAACTTTAATTCGTTTTATCATCAAGTCTGTGCTACAACAATAGGCCTACGTAGCCTATTTTTTATCCTCTCCCCCATAATAACACCAATACGGAAGTTTTGTTTCCCTCTGAAGGCGTCATGTGATATTCATACGGTTCTTACAATTTTATAGTCACCGGAAGCTAAAGAGGCTGTGTTTTCAATTCGTCGTTTTCTTCGTCAGATACTTCATTCAAAATTTTACTTAACACTTCTTCAGGTCATACATTGACATGGGCTATTTTTTACTACTTTTGTTTGCGACATTTATATGCCTGAAAGAGGAAAATTATTCGTTAAATATCATATAATCAGGGATACCATCTGCCTACACCAAAAAATAAGCACGCTGCTGTGCAATGACGTAATAGATTACCACTCCTAAAAATTTTGTATAAAAAAAATATTAGTATCACCTGGTATGAATTTTTCCTAGCGATTAACAAATTGAAAAAAATTTAAATACTAGAATTAACGGAAATAGAGTATTTTTATACAAGCAAGATCTATTTATTGATTTAAAAGCCAAATCATAAATATTTTTCACCACTAAGAATTTGCTTAAGCAGTTTTTGATTTTTGGAAATGACTTCGCGCATCTCGGAGCAACTGAAGTCTAAATTTACTCGAACTTGTTACAGTGATTTGACAGTTTTTTCACTTGGACGATTTCTTTCCTTACTCCATTGCGATGGGACAAGAGAAAATACTCATTCCACGAATACGTTGCTGACCGGAATAGAGAAAACACTAGTAACTAATTTCTATAAAAGCGGTAGAGAATCATTCTCAGAAAAAAGTTTCATCCACTTCGTCTCTGGGCTATCTTCATTGAATGTCTCATCAGGAATATTTTCAAGCATATCATTGAGAGACGAAACTTCATCAAACCGCTATCTGCCATCGCTACCTCGGGATCGACCTACTTCACCATTTCTTTTACTTCTTCATATGTAACTGACCGATTTCTCAGCAGTGTCCAGGCGACGTTGGCTGGATGCTTATCTGGTCGATACCATTTGTCAATGTATTCTAGAGTCACTTCATAAAATTCTTTGAAGCTTGATTTTAGCACCTCAGCACAGTCACTGTCAATTCCTTTTAATAATTCATCTGTTTTTGCTCCATAAAATTCTGAATTACGACGCTGAAAAATGGCCGTCTTGAATGATTTAAAAATGCCAGCCGGTTCCGGAAATAATGCACTAGTGCTCTGTAACAGTATTAGCGGCGTTTTGAAAACCGACAAACCACTATAAAGAAACGGCACGATAACAAGCGACTCTTTTGATCTGAAAAAATTCTCAAGAATCCGTGGTGGACACCGTAGGGAGAGAAAGTGTTGCGTTAGCGGTTCCCAAAGTTCTATCATCTTTTCAAGCACATTACCTAATGTAGTCCAACGTGTTGGCGTGTTAGTGAGAAGTGCAGTGTACTGAGCTTCAAGCTGTGCGCAAAATTGTTTAAGATTTTGTACTCTACTAGTTTGACTATTGAAGTGACTGCAGATTTTTAAAACTATTGTTTCAATGTCTACAGTAAGTTTTTCAGCCCCCTTTTCAGCTGCATTATGTAAAATATGTGCAGGGCAACCAATTGGGGTCAAACGTGCACTGGTTTTTTCTTGCAGGCGATTGAAAACTTTGTTTTTTCCTTTTTGCTGCCAACCCCCAAAGTTTGGTGGTGCATTGTCAGCACAAAAAGAAGTTACATTTGCAAGCTTGAGCCCATTTTCCTCAAGAGAGGAACAGATGAAGTTCATTATCTGTTGTGATGTTTCACATGGCATTGACCGCAGATCGAGAATTCGCACTCGCACTCCAACCTTGGCGCTGAAAAATCTGATAACCAAGGGAAAAAGTTTCACTTCGTTGTGATTAGAAGCATCTGTCGATATTGAAAATGGGTTTTTTCCAAGTTTTGATAATAATGATTTCTCGGCGAATGGAGCAAGCACACCAGTGATAATGGATGCTGTTTTTGTTCTGGCACTTGTGAATTTTTTCGCTATGTCAGAATCACTGAAAATCGCCTTTATGAGATGTGTAGTGTAATCACTAGAAAGAAATGATTGCTGATGCTTGGCAATATGAAATGCCCAAGCCCCCCTGCTGCCGCCGCCTTGTAATCCAGGTTATTTGGTGAAGTTCTGCTCGTAAAAAAGTTCTTCATTGATTGGTTTGATGCAATACTCCTAGCATTGTTTTTGTGTCTTGTGATAGCATTGTGTGCACTAATAGCTGTTTTTCACATGGCCTCAAGGTTGATTTCACTATCGCAATAGCAGCAGTGAGCATAGCTCTTGCCTTTTCGGCTTTGCTTTGCATTAGCAAATTCTTTTTCATAATCATCACGAAATACATGCTTACGCTTACTCATGTTTCTAAAGTACGTCTAAAAATTATACGAATTAACTTTAATAAATGCTGTCACGCTTATATGATATCAGTTCGTACACAAAAGTTGTTGATTGTAAACCTGAGACGACTCAAATTACCACCCTCTATGATAATTACAGATACTTTAATACATTTATCAAAATTTCTTTAAGCTACTAGGCTTGCTTATAATATTATTTACGCAAGCCTATCTACTCTAACTATTCCCTTCTAATCTTAATCTTTCTACTCTTCGTAATTTTTACTACCATGAGCTTACCTGCCTACTACTCTACTCTCGCCAACAAAGCCTACTATTCTCACTAACAAAAACTTAGATAACAATAACAAAAAGAACGTATGAGTAAATTTATCGCAATTGCACAAAATTAAAGAAACTACGAGAACATTTCCTGAATTAAGTGATAGTAGACGATTGTTACGCGTGCTAGCCAAGTAATAAAGAAGTCTATATGCAAAACAAAGCTTAATAAGCAAACAAATTATGCAAAACCTAGATTTATTAATCTATACTCTAGAAAATAAGCACGGCAATCGAAAATAAGCACATTTCTTAGAAATAAGCACGATATGGCAACCCTGCTTATAATCATTACTATCTTATAGGCTACACCGGCAGAATATTTAAATTTTAGTGGAAACGAGCAATTTGAACATTTCAAACATAGAACTAAAATGTAGTGGCTGCATTCCCAATGTCATAAGAAACTTTTGATTTCTTAACTATTCCTGTATTGAAGTAAAACAATTAAAAATTCAACTTATCGAACGTAACATGAACGTAGTTTGGAGTAGGGGTGGGCAAACGACGAACCGCGGGCCGCATACGGCCCGCCAGAGCATTTTGTGCGGCCCTCAAAACTTATACAATTTATTCAATACAAACTTCCATGAATTTAATTCAATAAGAAAGGGTTGGCCGCACTTGCCGTAATGAAGAGCCAAAAATGATAGAAGCCATCATTAAAAGAGCCGCTACGCAATTCTTAGTTTGAACTGACGCATTTTCCGTCCAAATAAAGAGTGATGATCTTTGTTTTTGGACGCCATCATTATCAAAGCCCTGCAATACGTCTTTACAAGAAGTTATTGCAAGATTTTAAGCTATTGCAAGCTCTTGCATTGCATACAGCTATTACAAGATTTTACGCATTGGCCCTCGGCGAATTCTTGAATGGTCGATGCGGCCCTCGGCTAACTCTTGAATGGTCAATGCTACCCTCCGACTAAAAAGTTTGCCTATCTCCGGTTAAGAAGAATGGAAATGACAAGACGATATTTGAGTCAGCATTCAATCTTATAATGTTGTGATAGTTGACGCAAGCTGTAGTTTGAACTTGAAACGTCAACTTCAATGCAATTCTGCTTGGCTATGCAGCAGGCAACGTAACGCTTTTGCCAGAGGCGTCTTTATAAAAGTGGATAAAAGAACACGGAAAAAAATCTTCATTTGCTTTTAGAAGTGTGTAGATGTAGAATACAAACACATTGCTTTTGTCATGCGGTCAACAGAAAAAAATTTTGGCGTTGGTCACAAACTCAGGAGATGTTTCACAGCTCCTTCTCCCCTTAAAAAAAATTTAATTTTGTGATTCACGATTGGCTTCTTGCATTTTGAATTTGTATTTGCTGATAAAATTCCGTATGTAATTAATTACTAACAGCTTACTCGTAAAGCAACGGAAATCAAGTTTTATAAAACTCCTAAATTAAATTTTGCTGTCTGTCGCCCCTGCGTCCCTTAATCTACCACCGCATATTTTCCATCCAATAAAGATTGCGAGTGCGCTCGTTGCTCTCCCACCAACCAATCCCCAATTTTAACTGGTAACAACATTACAAATCATTATAAAAAGCGTAAACTATATTATCACGCCGCCAAATTTATTTTCTGGCTTTGCGCTTGAAAACAATTCTTTTTGCTTTGTTGCATTTGTCAAGTATCAAAATTACGAAATATTTGCTTGCATTACTTTATCGGTAGGTTATGGCCTAGCGTCAAGAAGGTATTATTTATTTAACTAAAAGTTACAAAATAGCCGTGTATCTGAAAACACTTTGATGTTTTTGGCTTGTCAAATTAAGAGTTGCTATTCACAGCGAAAAGGTTTTGAGAAGAAAGATTTCTGAGAAACCGTACAGTTTTACAGTCAGTGCGTCACTGCAAACAAGTTCTGTGGTTTACGTAGCTCGTCACGGTTTTGCGTGTGCGCAAAATCTCCTTTTTTTCTTTATTATACAAAAGCAATCGATGAAGAAATTTTCCCGAGTGGGTTTTGAAATTGCTATGTTTAAGTCAAAACTACAAAGAATATCTTTGTCAGTTTATGACCAACCAAAAGCCAGATAAATTTTAGGAAAAGTCAAAAAATTTCAAACATTTATCTCAAGCGGTCGCTAAGTTACAACAGTTTTAATTTGCTGTGGGTCGAATCGACCTCCCCCCCCCCCCCCGGGCCAAATAGGGTTAAAGTGTGTATTGCTGCATAATGGCAATAGATAAGCTTCAATGCCAATTGGCCACTCCGTTCATCCTAAGAAAACTTATGAAAATATGAATATGTTACTAATGAAAATGAAATATGATAAACATAAATGGATGGTATGTGGAGACTTGAAAGTTTTAAGCATGTTGTTGGGTCAACAAAGAGGGTATACCAAATACCCATGCTTTTGGGTTTATGGGACAGCAGAGCTAAAAATGAACACTGGATTCGAGAGCAATGGCCGAAAAGAAATGAGTTTACAGTTGGAGAAAAGAATATTTTTAATCAAAGTGTAGTGTCTCCTGATAAAGTAGGCCTATTATTACCACGGCTTCACATTAAGCTAAGCTTGATGAAACAATAAGTAAAAAGCTTACACAAAGGTGGGGAATGTTTCAAGTACATCTGCCTGAAGTTTTCGTTGTTGAGCTATGAAAAATAAAAGCTGGTGTGTTTGATGGACCAAAGATACGACAGCTGTTGGAAGACAAAAAGTTCATTGAAACAATGAGCTCAATGGAGAAAAATGGTTGTTCGCTTTAAGCCAGGTTGTAAGTAATTTCGTCGGCAATACCAAATCTCCAGAATACAAAGAAATTGCTAAAACTTTGCTTGATACCTTTCACAAACTTGGTTGTAACATGAGTGTCAAAGTACATTTTTTGCACAGCCATTTAGAATATTTTCCTGAAAATTTCGGAGCTCTGAATGAGGAGCAAGGTGAGAGATTTCACCAAGACAATAAAATCATGGAAAAGAGATACCAAGGTAGATGGAACGTTAACATGATAGCAGATTACTGTTGGTGTCTCATGAGGGATGCAAAAAACTTTGAACCCTCTCGAAAATCTAAAAAATGAAAGCTTGTTCCTTAATGGTGAAACTAATTTTGCATGCTCTGTTAAAGTTTAATATATTAACGATGTGTTGCTAACAGCATGTACTATATATACTGTTCATAATGAGTAATCAACTTAAAACAACTTTTAAATACTTTTCGGGTGTATATCTAATCATTTAACAACACAGGGTGTAACGCATTGTGTAATTCTAACTTTCCTCCAAAGATTTTACTGTCACTTCTTTTATGCAAACAGACAGTAAAAATATGATTTTGCTCTAAATCTGCAGAAAATTGAAAGGTTTTTTGCAAAAAAAACTGAACGTGATAGGCAAAAACAAATGTGATTTTTGAACTCAGCGCCCCAAAATTAGGTGGAATACATGCTATTTGTTCAATCAGCAGAAATTTTTTTTTTTTAATGCAGACCTGTGTTATCGTTAATACTTGTGAGGGAGCAAGGAATTGTAGCGGCAAAATTGTGGTTGCTTTGACAATTAAAGAAAAAATCTATTTAATGGAAAGCTAACTTTGCCAATTGTTGCTGCCGCTTTCCTATTTATATTTTTGGTATTAAGTTCTTAATTTGGCTTATATTTTTGGTAATAAGTTCTTAATTTGGCTGCGCTATTGGTCTTATTTCCGGCATAGCGAAAAAAGCGGCTCTTGCTTTCTCTATATTGAGCTTTACAAATTGTTATGGTTATGGTTTTAAGTTGACTTTTTTCTAAACTTGGGATTTTATTACAATGCTGTAGAGAAGGACCAAAATGACATAAATACCTTAACACGTAGCATTGCAGCAAAAGAAAAAATCCTTGCTTTATAGTACATACAACGGCGTCGGTCAAAGAGCCCCATCAGTAACGTCGGGATTGAGAGTGTCGGTTCAGCCGGCCAAGCCGGCTCCTCCTATCAGGCTCTTGTGTGAAGAGTTACCAAAAGCTCATGTGTCTTCTGCACATTAGATTTTAACGGCTTCTTGTGCTCCTTTTCCTAATAGAATATCTCGTTTCAAGATCCTGGCTATGGCTTAGGTCTATGAGCTCTGTTCATTGCTGACACAAACCCAACAAAATCTTGCGTTTTTCGTAGTTTGGAAATAGGGATCATATTTCTGATACTAAGGTATTACAAAGCAAAATAAAAAAATTTCTTTCGTGTGGTGCGATTTCACACAGTCGCTGACTACGCGTTATGTAGCATGTTCTTTTCTCCCTGCTTGACGTGCCCTGGGGGGTTAAAAGAGTCCTTGCTTTTCCCCAAATGTTTGGTTTGACCCTGGTAGCTCTATAAAGCTATCATAAAACTAAATACCAATAATACGAGGGTATCTTCCATGTGGTGCGATTTAACACAGTAACGTTGTTAATTTCGCCTCAAACTTTTTCAAGTCCCTGCTAGCTACGCATTATGATTCATATTCGTTTTTCCTTGCTTAGTTATGCTCATAGAAGTTAAATAAGTCCTTGTATTTCCCAAATTTTCAGGTTTGATTCCGATAGCTCTATCAAGCTATTACCAAGCAAAATAGAAAACATTGTTCTTCTAAGTATTGTGCGATTTTACCCCGGCAGGGCACATTATCACCCGTGCCGATTTAAAAGGTATCAATTAATGCAGCTGCGCCAGCTTCGCAGTACAAACATTTATGAGAGCAACAACGAAATAATTTAGTAATATTCCCTTTTTTTGATTGATGTTTGTGACATTAAGATTTTTGCTTGCGCTATTTGCTTTAATTCGGCCTTATCATGAAAAGGGGCTATGGCTTTTCTTTAAGTCACATAACGTATTGCAATATGTGCCTATTACGATCTTTTCAACAAAAACATTTTATCTTAATCCAGTGTTACAGATTGATGCTATTATTGTTTGACTTTGATCTTTTCTTAAATTTGGGACTTTATTACATTTAACTTTGCCCCTAATTCAGACCTCCCTACCGTTAAATGAAGATTAATGTTTTGTATTGATATTCTTGCAATTACAAATATCAGTATTGGGCTTTACCATTTATGTTCGCTATCAAAATGATATGAATAATTTTGCTGCTTACTGCTGTTTTCACTATGCAGTGGCAAGCATTCCGATGATATATAACATTATGACCTCACAATGCGTTTTGAGCCATCATTATTAGGATCGCTACTTACCACTTTTTCGTTACTGTAGAAGAATTGATATGAAGTAACGTCTCTGACTGCGTGCATGCTCCTTGGCCCTGGCATAAAGGCCGCCATGCAAAGAGCAAACTAATTCGAAATGAAGCACTCGCAGTTGAGTTGTAGCAGTAGCGGGGGCCCCCATCAATAATGTCGAGGTCGAGAATATCAAATCAGCTGGCTACTGTGGCAGCCTTGCCCAATTGAAAAGAAAATTACTTCAACATTTGAATCATATGTTGCTCGATACTTACATTTTGTTGCAAACCATAAGAAAGAAATATGAATATTTTTAAAAACGTCGACAGACAATGCAAAAGAATCATGCTTGTGAGGAAAAGTAGTAAAAATGTACCTCGAAGAACTAACTTTCGTTTAACAATTGCAAGTTTGTTAGGTGAAGTAGAATGATTGTTCAACTAAAAATGAAACATGGCGTATGGCAACCAATTTTTGATCACACAGGTTAAACTAATCTTTAACCCGAAGTAATTGGAGTCACATATCGCTAGAAAGAAAATTTCCTCAGTTTCAAAAAAGAGTAATTGTTAGTATCTTACTATAACGTTGTTGTATTAAAGTCACCGGTTTTTACTGAGCTTACCACTCTTTGAGAGGGGTAAAAAGTTACACCACATGTCTTAAAGTTTACTTTTCTCAGTATGACCACAAATATTAATTGTACATATTATAAACTATTGGAATGGCATTAAAATATCCGTTAATTTGTTGAATAAAGTTTGAAAATCGGTTGAGAAATGAGGTCACAAATCAGTTTTTTCAGTTTTTTAGTAAACTGATTTTGCAAAAAGGATGCAATATTTAAAAACATCTTGATATTATGATCTGCGGTAGCCAAAAATTTGTGTTAATTGTATGGGACATATTATGACATCATAGAGCCGGTTTTAATCGGGCAAGCAAAATAGATAACAAAAATGTTTATATGGCTTAAAGTTCTTAAATAAAGAAGTGCTCGTAGCATTGTAAAATAAGCAGTAAGCTTAATTGTTGTAGAACTTTTTTTGTCCAAAGCACGTTATTAATATCTTCTGAAAAAACGTTTAATCGCGTTTGTGCGATGAATACTTTTTGAGAAAGAACAAAAAACAAATTGTTTATAGAAAGGTTGATTGTGACGTCATATTGTACCCCAAACAAATGAAAGTTTTTGTAACGTGGTGGGTCGGAAGCTGGTTTTTGTTGGAGCAAAAAGCAGTTGTCCACTGTCTAGTAATGCAAATTCTGAAAACTTATTTTTGATTAAGACGACATGATAGCGTCACAAACACCGTTATGACACTTAGCCCGGGGTGGTGATCAATCGTGCCAAGTTTGATGCTTATACCTGTTGCAGTTTCAGAGGAGTTAAAACAGACAGACAGAATTGCACTTTATATATTAGATATGACTGCATCGCCAGCAGAAGCCCCGTTAGTAACGTCGGAATTGAGAGTGTTGGTTCAGCCGGCCAAGCGGGCTTTCCCTATCAAGCTCTTGTATGAAGAGTTACTAAACGTTTAAGTGTCTTCTGCACATAAAATGTTTACGACTTTTTGTGCCCTTTTCCTAATAGAATATCTCGTTTCAAGATTCTGGCTATGCCTTAGGTCTATGAGCTCTGTTCATTGCTGACACAAACCCAAGAAAGCTTTGCATTTCCTGTAGTTTGGAAATAGGGATCATATTTCTGATATTTGGCTATTCTAAAGTAAAAGGGCAAAAACGTGTTTCGTGTGGTGCGATTTCACACAGTGAGGCTGTTTTCTTTTGATTTCCCTTAAACTTTCTCAAGTCCTCGCTGGCTACGCGTTATGTAGCATGTTTCTTTCTCTTTTCTTGACATGCCTTGGGGAGTTTAAAGTGTCCTTGCTTTTCCTCAAATGTTTGGTTTCACCATGGTAGCTTTACAGAGCTATTATAAAGCAAAATACCAACAATATCTTCCATGTGGTGTGATTTCACACAGAGACGTTACTTTTGATTTCGCCTCAAACTTTCTTAAGTCCCTGCTGGCTACGCATTATGATTCATATTTGTTTTTGCCTTGCTTAGTTGTGCTGATAGAAGTTAAATAGTTCTTGCTTTTCTCAAATTTTCAGGTTTGATTCCGATAGCTTTATAAAGCTATTATCAAGCAAAATAGAAAATATGTTTTTTCTAAATATGGTGCGATTTTATCGCGGCAGGCCATACTATCACCCGTGCCGATTTAAAACGTATCGATTAATGCAGCTGCGCCAGCTTCACCGTACAAACATTGTTTGAGCCACAACGAAATGTTTTACTAAATATAAACCATAGCTCCTGCACATGTAATGGTGATCATGTTGGTTTATTAATCACGACTGGAAGTAATAAAAAAGAAAGAACGATGGCACAAACTACCATTCGTAATTTTTAGAGTGTAAGGAAGAGATTAAACATAGTAAAAATTGATGGCGTAGCCCAAATAGTGGTCGTTTTGACTGATAAAGAAATGAGGTGTTTGGCGGTAGGCATGTTCGACGATTTGGTGGGCCCGCTTTCGTATTACTACTGGTGACATCAAGATTTTTGCTTGTGCTGTTTTCTTTAATTCTGCCATAGCATGAAAAGGGGTCCTGCCTTTTTTTTAAGTCATACAACCTATTGAAATAGATGCCTATTAAGCTCTTTTCAAACAAAAATATTTCCTCTTAATCCAGTGTTACAGATTGATGCTACTACTGTTTAATTTTGTTCTTTTCTTAAATTTGGGACTTTATTACATTTAACTTTGCCCCGAATCCAGACCTCCCTACTGTTAAATGAAGATTGGTGTTTTGTACCGATAGGACCAGCCTTGCAATTACGAATATCAGTAATGGGTTTTACCATTTAAGTTTGCTTTCAAAACATTATGAGATAATTTTGCTGCCTGCTGCTGCTTCCACTGAATAGTGGCAAGCATTGCGATGTCATTTAACATTATGACCTCACAATGCATTTTGAGCCAATGTTATTAAGATCGCTAATTACGATTTCTTCGTCACTGTAGGCAAATTAATATGAAGAACATCTCTGACTGCGTGCATGTTTTTTGGCCCTGGCATAAACGCCGCCATGCAAAGAGCAAACTAAATGAAGCACTCATAATTGAGTTATAGCAATAGCGGGGACCCCATTAATACTGTCGAGGTCAAGAATATCAAATCAGCTGGCTGCTGTGGCAGCCTCGCCCAATTGCAAAGGAAATTGCTTCAACATTTATATCATATGTAGCTAGACCCCTACATTTTGTTGCAAATCATAAGAAAGGGCCATCTTTATTCAATCGTTTTTTTCTTGGGTGGTCACCAAGTGTTTTGCTTGGAGTTGTCTACATATTAAAATTTGCAGACTTTGGTCTTTTGAATAATTTGACTGATGATGCCAAACATCCATGCTATCGAGAAAGAATATCCAAAATGTACTAAAGGACTTAGTTTTTCTAGAAATTGCAATTTTGTGAACTGCAGGTACTAAAATTGTGTGTGTTTTTAACCGGTAGACTTCATTTCATAAACATTTGGAGACTTCAGTTTTTGACGGATCTTTTTGAAAACGTTGACAGACAATGCAAAAAAACCACGCTTGCGAGGAAAAGTAATCAAAAGATACCAAAGAGCTAACTTTGTTTAACAACTGCAAGTGTGTTAGCTCTAGCAAGATAATTGTTCAACTAAAAATGAAACATCACGTATGACAACCAAGTTTTGATTAGCCATTGTAAACCAATGCTTAGCCTCAAGTAATTGGAGTCACATATTACTGAAAAGCAAATTTCCTAAACTTTCAGAGGATAGTAATTGTTAGTACTTTATTATAACGTTTTAGTATTGAAGTGATCTGTTTTTACTGAGCTTACCACTTTTTGAGAGGGGTAAAAAGTTACACCACATATATCAAAGCTCAGTTTTTTTAGTATAAAAACTAATATTAATTGTACATATTGTACACTATCGGAATTGCCTTGAAATAATTGTTAATTCGTTGGAAAAAGCTTGAAAATCAGTTGAGAAATGAGGCCATAAATCAATTTTTAATGAACTAATTTTGCAAAAAGGGTTCAATTTTTAAAAACATCCTGATAGTATGATCTGCGGTAGCGAACATTTGTGTTGATTGTACCATACATATTATGACATCATAGACCCAGCTTCAGCGTGCATGGAAAATAGAGAAAAAAATGCTTAGATGGCTTCAAGTGGTTAAATAAAGAAGTGCTCATAGCATGATTAAATAAACATTAATTGTTTTAAATTTGTTTTTATCAAAAGCAGCTTATTGATATCTCCTAAAAGAACGTCTAATCGCGTTTCTGCAAGGAGTACTTTTTGAGAAAAAACAAAAAACAGATTGCTCAATGAATTGTTGATTGTGATGTCATTTTATGCCCCAAAAACATGAAAGTTTTTGAAATGTAGTAAGTCGGAAGCTGGTTTTCGTTTGAGCAAAAGGTGGTTGTCCTCTGTCAAGTAATGCAAATTCTAAAAAAATTTTTGATTATGACGTCATGATGACGTCATCAATACCTTTATGGCACTCACCAAGGGGTGGAGATCAATGCTGCCAAGTTTGATGCTTGTACTTGTAGCGTTTCAGAGGAGTTAAAACAAACAGACACACAGACAGACAGAATTGCGCTTTATGTATAAGATATGGACAACACCCTTGAAATTTACTTCGATAATTTTTTGAGGTCACTTGTAAAAATGAAAAAATGTATAACCAGGACACATGCTTCCGTGCAATTCTAAATTGGTTCACTTGCCAAGAACGTTTAAAAAGCACTGAACTAGATAAAGTGTCGTAGTAAAACACAATACGTCTCAGGGAAAAATAGAAGAGGCGTCATACGCAAACCAACGTTATGAATAAACTTCATAGTAGCCAACGCAACGTTATCTTAGTGTATACATTTAATAAATGGCAATTAGGCTACAGCAGATTTCAATTTTTACACCTGTAAAATATGTTTCTAAGGCTGGTGTAACGGCTTGTTCAGCAATTTCTGCCAAAATTTGTCCGGTGGTTTTTGTACTTTTGCTAACAGTTTTGCACTTGCGCACTTCTCCGGCGGTTACGCACTAACTAAAATCTTTGAGGGAATACTGCTGCTGGTTTAATTTACTGCTAGACTGCTCCCAACAACATATGCTTAGGTATATTATTAGCTTTTTTCTTGAATCTGACTTGCTAAAATTGGGGTCATCTTATATGCCAGGGTGTTCTACATGCCATCAAATATGGTACTTAACACAGCTGATCACAACATATATTTATTGCACAATGGTGCAATCTGTTTCCCTTCAAAGCTTATCAGATGCATTTAAGAGCAAGCATTTAAAGTAATGAAAAAAGCTCAAGATCACAAAGATAAAAATAATAGGGTTTGCAGTTGCAATAAGAAAAATTATAATCAAACATCGTGTAGCAACCTCAGCAACTTCAATTACAAACCACTGGCAGAAAGTCGCCATCAACACTTGGCTTTAAATGAGAAACGTCATCCACATTATTAGTAGCTATCATGATAGAAGTGACCAGTCGCCACACGAAGTGCACTTATTTTGCTCTGACTACAGTCGGATGCCTGCCGTTGCGCCACAATGGTGATCCCGCGAAGAAGCTACATCTTTTCCGATGTAGTTGGACGGCAGCGTCTTTAGTCAACCAGCACAAGCCATCGTAGAGTCGCCGAGCCCAAACGTCAAAACCACCTTCCAATAAGTCTTAGCGGGAATCTCACTTACTTCGGCCGGCAAGCCTCACGCTCACAACGTTGTCGGGGAAGGCATGTTGCGACCTCAGCAACTTTCTCCGTTCCTTCGCACGTCTCTACTAGCTGCGCGTGTTTGATGAGAATTGTCTAGCAACCTCAACTACAAACAGAAAGTGTCGCCAACAACGCTTGAGTTTATATATGAAACGTTATCTACAATCTATCATGATAGAAGGGACTAGTCGCGACACGGAATACATTCATTTTAACTCTAGCTACAATCGGATGCCTGCGGTTGCGCTGTAATAGTAACTATTGTTGCTATATTACACATGCCAACAAAAAAATGTTTGTCAAAAGGCAAAGGATATTGAATCGTTTCGGGGTTAAATCGGGGGCGCTGAGTCTGAAAATGTACTTAGTTTTGAAGATATTTTTACTTCAATTTTTTTATAATTTTGCTTAAGCTCGGTGCATTCTCAAGCATGTGAAGCTTCTCTAAGTATATCACTATTACAACTCGATACCAACTGGGTAAGGTGCACTCAGTTGCTACCACTGAGCCAGCCGTATGGTCAAAAATTGTTTGGTTTAAAAAAGTAGCTAGTTTTAGAAGTAAATATAGCAGGCATTCTTTGTATTTCGAGTGTAATGATATTTCAATCAAATCACTTCGTTCTTTCGACAAATTTATTATTCAAATTTAATGTTTCGCTCCCCTTAGTTACCGGGGAGCTTCTTCAGAACACGGTAGATGTTAATAATGTGACATACAAACTGTGCAACATAAAAATATAAAGACTACCTGTATTACTAAACGCTAAAAATTATTTATCAACAGGGCAGGCAATCACGTAATATCAAAAAAACATTGTTACATCACAGATACAGGAGTGGCCAAGTGAAAAGTGTTGTGAGAAACATAAGACATTATTTATTGGAGACAAACACACCATAAATTGGAGATTTTAGTGTGTTTGTCTCCAATAAATAATGTCTTATGTTTCTCACAACACTTTTCACTTGGCCACTCCTGTATCTGTGATGTAACAATGTTTTTGATATTACGTGATTGCCTGCCCTGTTGATAAATAATTTTTAGCGTTTAGTAATACAGGTAGTCTTTATATTTTTATGTTGCACAGTTTGTATGTCACATTATTAACATCTACCGTGTTCTGAAGAAGCTCCCCGGTAACTAAGGGGAGCGAAACATTAAATTTGAATAATAAATTTGTCGAAAGAACGAAGTGATTTGATTGAAATATAATTTAGAAGAAAAATTCAAATGCTTTACGATGTTCCAATTTTTTGCAGTGTGTTTTATCCTCGCACCAAAGGCGTTGGGAAGTCCACGTTCTTGGGGGGAGCAAAAACATTTTGCAATAAAAATCAAAAAAGATTTTCAATGGCATTGATCTATTTGCATTCCAAATCAAGATACCTTTGCCTTTTTGAGATCGCTATTTTTGAAGTTTCAAATTAATCTATTTGCATTCCAATTTAAGGGTGGGGATCTTTGTTTTCGGATAGCAAAACAAAGATCTTGCAAAACATTTTTTCGAAATCACAAATTCTCGAGGCAAGGCTTTACCAATGATTTCCCTAAAAATCAGATTTGCCCTACAATATTTTAAGTCAAGGCGGTTGCTTTTTTTGTTTGTTGTGTTGTAATGTTGGAGTTTAGATCTAAACTGAAGCAGTCCCCCTGGCAGAAAATCACTATTCCAAATTAGAAGTTCTAGTCTTACATAACTCCAAGCCATCAAACAGCATAATTATTAGCGAAAAATTGGTCTCTTATTTAAATAGAATAAAGAAACAGAAGATGGAAATGCTGATTTACTAAAATATATTTTCCGCTAATGGTTATGCTGGTTGATTGCTTGTAATTAAGTAAAACTAGAAAATTAATCAACTTTTCAAAAGAGTTTTCGATTCATTTTTTAAGTTGATGGTCTTTTACGTCCATTTGGAGGCCTACACCATAGCAGAGACGAGAAAGACATGAAACAGTGGCCTTTCTTTATAAGCGTAGCTAGGGAAACAATGAGACAACGCTCCCCAAGTTGATTGGCTCGATCAGGTAAGAAACCATTTTCAACTGAAATGGCAACAATGCGTACATGTTTCAACAGAAAGATCCTTTTACTGGAAAAAGCGACAGACGACAGCGACAAAACGACCATTTCCCAAAAAAGATCAATCAAAGAACAAAAATTTTTTCCATGCGTGTAGATCTAGCCTTAGCAGGTTTGAATTATTTTTCGGAAGGGATGACGTCACCATCGGGTTATGACGTCATTGCATTTTTGAAAAAAACAGCTTCCTTATTTTAAGTTTGAAAAGAGCTGATGAAGCGTCAGCTCTCTGACGGCAATGTTATTACCTGGGGAGTGGGGAGGACCACCCACCAATTGTTTGAAAATACTCCCCTCTACGCAATGACGTCACTACCGGCTTGATGACGTAGGTCACTATAACTTTGATTTTGTCAATGGATGGTATCAGAACTTTACCGCAGATAGCACCAAAAACAACCGCGTCTCCACAAAAATGTCGTTCAGTATAAGTCAGAGGTGTCCAAACTACGGCCCGCGGGTAAAACCCGGCCCGCAAAGGCTTTTTATCCGGCCCGCAAAGACCTTTTCATCTGGCCCACGGAGCCCTTTTCACAATTGCAAAACAAATTTACAGCACGAAAAAAGCATTCTTTGTGACAGCAAGAGGAAGTGATAACCTTTTTTTTTGGGAGGTTTCCTAATTTTTGGGCAAGATAACGCGTTCTCCAACGTTGCTGGCCGTTGGCTCCCACCTACTTTGATTTAACTCTGCCGGCGAATCTTTAAAATGTCAGCAATGTGGCCCTCCGTGAAAAAAGTTTGGACACCCCTGGTATAGGTTATAAAATGACAGCAATGTTGTTAACTAAGCAGCAGTTTTTCAATGCAACAACACAATAGCAAATAAAGGAAGCAGTAGCAAAAAATACAGTTGCTCAAAAGAAGCGTTTACTCAATTGCATTGGCGATCGGTGTGATATTTTTTGAAGCAAGTATCAGGATGTAGCCCAGGCTTTTTTCTACACGTTTCACTGTGATTAGTGCTCTAAATATTGCTAACCAATACTACAATCGCTGTTATAACCATAGATGAATTGATCATTAAGCAAAATAAGCTCGTGCTTGGAGAATCATAGGAAGGAGAGCCACAGAAATTTTTCATAGCTGAATTTTTAATGGTGTTCCAGTATTTAAATGTCCTGAAATGTTATCTCCGTACTTGTGGCTGCCGAGACCAAACAAGCCAGGCAATTGTTTTGCTCCCTCCCTTCTGCTCCAAGCCTGCCTCATCCATTTGGCTACCACGTGTGTAATTTGCAAGTTCTAAAGTTATTTCCTTGTTGTTGCGTTTGATTTAGCTATTAATACCCTTCGGTATCGTTGAGTCCCAGCGGTTAGCCAAAATATAAATTAAGTGCGGCTCTGCTAGTATGTAAGAATCTAGTCTCTAGAGCAGGGGTGAGGAAACTTTTTAGCCGGAGGGCCGTACTGACTATTTAACAGTTGGCCAAGAGCCAGTGCTTAAAATCTTGCAATTGCTGTATATGTAAAGCCTGACTTGATACCAAGCAATGTAAAACAAAGATACCCAAGTTTACAACTCGTTTGATCAGAATATGAAAATGTATACAAATAATGCTTTCTCCTTAATTGCGTTTTAGTCAGCAATTAAATAATCATCTGCCATACAACCAGTGGCGTACCAAAGGGTGAAAGGAGGGCAATCCGACCAGGGCGGCATTATTGCAAATATACATATGTGCATTATTTTAGTGACGGCGTCTGTTAAACTGAAGGGCGCGAGTCTGTCTGAAATAATTGATTTCCAAGAAAAAAAGTTGTCTGGTGCATTTGATAAGAATTCTGCGAAATTAACCACGAAAGTGGCTCGAAACTACTTGTTTTCCGATATAAGGTCTTTCACGATAATTCGGAGGAAAATTGCAAAAAATTCGCAAATAGGAGTGATTGTCATGGACCAAGATAAGCACTGAATTTCGCTCCGCCCCGGACGGAACTTCTGCTAGTTACGCCACTACATACAACAGGATCAATATAAACACGTAAAAATACTTTACAAAGCAACTTGAAACTTTGAATGATGCGCGTTCTACTAAACAAAGAAATGTCACTTCCGGAAAAGCGAAAGTACTATTTTTATTACGAGCAATCTTGATTACCAAAACAATCGTGAGAAAATTTTGCAAACATTTCGTCATATTACATTAGACATATGGCAGTTTCTACAAGTGTTGGTGGGCTGCAAAAATGCTGTGGCGGACCGTAGTTTGCCCACCCTTGATCTACAAAGTAGTTTGTGGTGGAGCTGAGGCTGGAAACTATTTATTCGCCATTCAGTTCTGACTGTAATGAATTTAAGTCCTCTTACTCTTGTTAATATATGAAGGATAAATTTATACTAGAGCACCCCAACTACATTCACAGGCAATGACGGATTAAGCTTTTTATGGGTCTGGGGATCTACGATAATCAGAGGCCGATTTTTCATTCTCTTCGTCGTACTAAAAGCTGACCACAATTGAAACGAAAAACAAATACATAAACAAAGCATTTACTTAGTGTTCACACATTCAAATGGCACATTTTCTGGATTTAGACTATGCAAAGCTCTTAATAATGTCATTGATGTCTATTTTATCTAAAAGTTCGTTTTCAATGCAGAGTAGAGCTAAAGAATTCAACTTTTTCTGGCCCACAGACGACCGCAGTTGATTCTTTACTCTTTTTAGAACTGAAAATGAGCGCTCGCCCGAGCAATTAGAAATCATCAGACAAAGGTACCGCCTGAAAACAACAGATACGTTAGGAAATGCATGCATGAATTCATTTTCATTTATAAATCTAAACAACTGAATTTCTTTGCATTCGCTGTTAAAATGATGTTGCTTTATCAGTGTAGAGAAATGAATCATCTCCTCAGGCAATGACTCCTCCAGATCATCTGAATACTACTGAAGTAGCGTTTTTGCACTTGCTTCAACTATGCAGTTAAACATGGTGTTCAATTCCATCAGAAACAAAAATTTTCTTTGAAAACGGTCGCAAGCTTCTATTCTGATTTTCATAAACCAAAGAATTTGATTAATGATCGGCAAATATGAGTCCACTTCGAATCTGCTCGATGGATCAAGTAATGTATCTTCAGATTCACCTTCGCCATCCAACCTTACTTTTCTTCTTTTTTTTTCTTGAAATTTCTTCAGTGTAATGATGATAGCCACTTAATACTTGACCTTTTCCTTAGAATTTTTGAAATTGGGGTCTTAGAAGTTGAATAAAGTCATGTAGACCATGAGCAAATTTGTTTCCCTATTCAACATTTTGCTGTCCTGCAGAGCCTGACTGATCTTTTAAAATCGTCCCATTATGCACGACCATACCTCGAGTAAAATCCCAGTGTCAAGCTCTTCCATTGATGAAACAAATCCCCTGACTGTTTCTTTGGTTTGATATTTTTCATCATTGTCATCACACATTGCCTTCAAGACTTGAAAAACCGCTTGATAACCATTTGTTAGTGCATGTAGAGCATCATATTGCGCCTCCTAACGTGTATCAGATAAAAGCCTAATTGTTGGACTTAGTAGTGGTTTCAGTGCATCAGTAAAGAGATACCACCTGTGTGTTCAAGCAGAAAAGAAAACATAGAGTCCCTGAACAAACAGGAAAAAACGGACCGCGGATTGGCAACACCCAGCAGCACATTTTCCTACAAAATTCAAGGAATGTTCTACACAAGGAATATATTCCGCTTGGTGGTTGCGTTCTTTTATTATAGCTAGGATACCTTTATATTTTCCGCTCATGTTAGAAGCGTTGTCATAAGATTGCCTTCTGAGATCTTTTAAACTGATACCATTGTCTTCTATAAATTCGAAAAGTAAATCAGCCAATTGGTGACCAGTGTGTCCACGGGTAGGTATAAACTTGACAAATCGTTCCACGGGACCATCAGGTAAATCATACCAAAAAATTATTGTTAACTGGCCAATATTTGTGATGTCAGGTGTTGAGTCTACGGACACTGAATAATACTTTGCTTGTTTTATTTCAGAAGTAATAATATCTAACACTTTTGTTGCAATTACGTCAACGAATTCCTCGGATACAGTTTATAAGAAATACGAAACATGTCCCTTGCTTTTGTTCTCTCTCTTTTGAACATGCTCAGCACGGAAAATATCGTATTCTGCCAACAACTCCAAAATTTCGAGGAAGTTACCGTTTTGTGGAGAACCAACCAACTCACTACTTCCGCGGAAGGCCAGCCCTCTCGATGATAGGAATTTTATCACACTTAAAACTCGAGCCAATACTTTGCAGCAATATTTTCTGTCTGATTCTTTTTGCTCTTCCAATAGAAAAATACTTGCTTTTATTTAAACTTTTTCTAGCCTCACTTTACTTACTCAGGATAAACCTGTCTGCATTTTTTTTCAAAACTTCAAAATAACTGGTGTAAGATATACCAGCAGGTTCAACGGCGGGCCAGGTCGAGGTTCGAACCAGCTCTCACAGTTCCTTAGCCCTTTTAGCAACGCGCTCGCATCTATCGATTCGTTTCCAAAATTCTTCCCGCATTTTTGCTATTGTCGACTTGCTAAACAGACGATCAGGGGGAGCTTGACGTATGTTGTAGATGATTGGAATATTACGAAAATTTGTATGACGTAAACGACCAACAAGTAGATTCAATGACGAACGACAGCGCAAGCGGTTCCCTAATATTTTGGGCTATACAGTTACCCGGATCTATAATCGCTTCATTACTAATTTTGCCTACTCAAACTTAACGATTCATTAAGTTTTCTGAAGAAAAACTGTTTCAATTGTACTTCAATTTGGTAGCAAACTACAGCCGAGATTCTAGTGAGAAATATACTCCTAACGCCAAGGTGATTGCTAGGCAATATAAACCAGAACCAATTAACAATCTTTAACAATTGAAACACGCTTAGGGCAATTTTGTGCTTGTGCGATACAGTCTAATAAATGAGCGTGAAAAACAGCGTTGAACCACAAAAACTCTATCAGGCGCCGTCGGCCCTGGTTTAACTTTAAATCGAGCCGACGGAATGCAGCGCGCAAACAGCAATATTTTACAACTGGCAAAAATTGAACATGTCAGAGTCTTAGAAAAAGCCATTGCTGCGGAATACAGTGTTTCCTCGCTACTTCGCCGTTCAAGTTTCGCGGCTTCAGTGCATCGTGGTATTTAAAAAAAAAATTTTTTTTGATTGGCTGCGTATCACATCGGTGATTGCCTGCGCATAATTCGCCATTCTCGTTCACCTATTAACTGTGTCTCGTGGTTTTTAGGGTTGTAAGTGTTGTCGAGTACATTATTTGTGATTGCAGTACTGTACCGTTAACCCTTACAATGACATCTAAGCGCAATGCCCCTGCAAAAGATTCGTCTAGCAAGCCCAAGAAGAAAAGGAAGATGATGACCATCAGCAAAAAAGTCAAGCTTTTAGATATGTTAAAAGAACGCAGACGATCTAGTGCTGACATCTGATGATGAGGCACTTCTCGAACAAACGTAAAGGCCTCATTACTGTACCTACTTTATTACTGCAAATAATCGTTTCAATTACCGTAAATAATGTACAGTATTGGATTGTGTTCGGAATAAACAAAACAGAAAACATTTCTAATTTTCTGTGTTCTTTATCCTTCGGTTTTCGGAAGAGTAAGCGTTCATGAATACTGATGCGCATGAGTATGTGCCGAAAAGTAAGCGTTCATGTACTGTATACCTGTATTAGCCCAAAGGCGCCGGCAATTCTATAGTACCGCCACTTGCGGTTTTTCACTTATCGGTTGTGGTGTCTGGAACGCATTAACCGCGATAAATGAGGGAACACTGTACTGTTATATTTTATATTATGACGTCAAATGCGTTTACATTTTGGTTACAATGTTTTATTTAACGAAAACACAATTAAAATAATATTTCCTACAATGACGCAGTTTCGCTGGTGCTTTGCACGATGACGAGGCCTCTAATATAGAACGCCTTGCCTATGATACTTTTAAATTGCACCTTCACTATTTTTTGAAAGTGATCGTATCAGCAACGTTTATGACTTTATTGACTTGGAATAGTGGTGGGCCTATTTTAGGATGGGCCTGGGGCTGCAGCCCCATCAGCCCCCGCCCCACGGCTCTGTTCACAGGCAACGATTGCTTTTTTCTGGGCAAATTTTGGTACTCTTTTTGATGGAGATAACAATTTTTTACAAAATCTTACCAAGAAACGGTGGGCTTAACCTACCTCAAATGAGATGGTGATTGGTACAACCTATAATAAAGTAACAATTGAAGTTCACTAAGTAGCCTACTTATGTAAACCAACAAAAATGTTCACATGTATGGGACACTAAAATCCTAAGTGCTTAGAGCCTCTAAAGGGCTTAATCCGGCTCTAGTTATAACGGTTGGTTTTGTATTATGAGCAAGCTGCCTTTTACGTGCTCTTTGCCAATGTTCTGACGTTTACCACCATGACAACACTACTGTAAACTTTTTGCGCCATTACGTTGTAGGCAAATACCGATTGCCTTGCGATTACGCATTGAAGCATAAAGACGCAATGGCAGATGATGACCGCATTAAACTCGAGTTTTCTGTAGGGCGGGCTATACTCGCCTTACGACTAGACTGTAATTTTTGTGCAGGCAAGCTATATTCGCCGGTCGACTGCAAAGGGTTAAGTTCATCCCTTTACGTTTGCATTTTTATCTCAGTTCTTTTTCAATTTCTGTAGTGTTCTTTTACGGGGTTGCTGTTAAAAGTTGTGCTGTAGTTTGGTTGTCTAATTGATAAACTAGCGCTGTATTTGATGCTATTTCGCAAAATCTGTAAAATTTGATTGATGCCAACTACTTTTAATATGCTTTACAAACTTTCAATATATTTTTTCGCTGTCAGTCACTAGGCCTATTAATTCATTACAAATAATATTTAAAGACATTGCATGTATTGCACACCTACATAAAAATATATTTACTATCATGTTCGTTGTAAGTTTAGCCACAATAAATCGACAAACATTACCATATTCATTCATGCGTATGGGCTCATGCTCGGTTTGCACATCTTTCGTCAGACTGGGCCACCACGACGGGTAGACTGCTTGACCCCACCATCTGTCTGCCACATAAAGACGGAGACATCCTGTTAAGTGCCTTGCCCAAGGGCACAACAAGCAAAGGGTATGTTCTTCATACTTTCCCTACGTGATAAGCCTCAAGCAAAGAAGCTGTGAATAATATTTTTTAAAGTATTTTGGTATGACTCGACTTGGGAAATGAATCCCCGGTCTACCGACTACAAAACGGACGCTCAAACCACCAGGCCGTCGCGCCGGTTTTACGTGGTTCCTGTTTTAACATAACCGTAAATTGCTTAAATAGCAATTTAAAGAATTTTTAAATCATGTTAGTATTTTTTTTTGGTAAATTTAGTTAATTTTTTATTTTTAGAATGACAGCATTGTTGAAGACAAAAGTAATTAAGCCTATCGGGATATCAAACTGATGTTCACAAACAATAAAACTGTATGAAAAAGTGATTGAATCACAAATAGTGAGTGAATTTATTTTCAGTCAAAAACAGTTTGGGTTTATATAAAACAGGAGCATTTTTGACGCAATTTTTGTTCCTAGAAAATATTAGTGGAAAAATACAGGAAAAAATGGAAGAACATTTTTTGCATATTTATTGATTTGGAGAAGGCTTGTGATCGAGTGTCGTGACAGGAACTTTGAAAATGTATAAGAGAAAAGAAGGTGCCAGAAAAGTACGGGTGTTTGATCCAACCTTTGAATGAAAAAACTTCAGGTGTGTATTATGATGTGGTAAAAGTAATAATAAGCTAGCTATTGCTCCTGATTATATGGTTTAAGTTTTGTGCTTGGAGTATAGCCCACTTTTTTTTTGAGGTCTTGTCGCACCTTTAAATGAAATATTTTAGATGTGAGTACTTAGCCATTCATGAAGATGAATAAAAAAATTCTTTTGTGGTAGCTTAATAATTATTATTGCATGAATATTTCAATAAGATCTTTGTTGTTGAAAGTTTGTCACTCCGTTTGGATCGCAAAATGTAATAAATTGGCTAGACACATCAGAAATAAAAGTTCTTGAAACATTGACCAGAAAAAACTACAGTTCACCTATAGCGAAATTACTTGTACTTTATTTTTAGGGCAACGAATTGCAACATGCAATACTTTATAATCACGTCCTGAATGTTGAAGTAAAAAAAAAGATGGAGGATAGGACAGGGTGGCGAGAACAGAGAGAGAGTTAGATAGTAGAAGAAGAAAAAAGAAGTGGCAGACTTGTTGGTGCTGCTGAGACTAGCAAAGAGTTTGCAGAATGACGTAGGCTTCAACAGAAAAACTTAAACATACTGGGCCTGCTAAAAAGGAAAGAGTGGCCTTGGTGCCAGAAAAAGAGCAGTTAGTAAGTACACCAGAACCGCCTTTGCCAAAAGAAAGAGAGTCGTCAGTCCAAAGCACCAGATCGTGAGGTGGGACAGAAACAAGGTGAGCGAGAGCAGCACCTTGGCGAGAGAGAGGGAAATCAGAGCGAGAGCATGGAGAGGAAATGGTGGAATCCACAGTGAAAGAAGGCAGGTTCGAAGGAGGACAGGGAGGGCAAGCAAGAAAAGCCTCCCTAGAACAAGTAGAAGGAAGCATGAGTGGGTGAGTGGACGTAAGAGCTCTCCAGGACGAGCTGCAGAGTCTTAGTTTTACTCTAAGTCTGGCCAAACCTGATATGGGAAAAAAGGTTCGGAGACAAAGAGCCCGCTCATAAGAAAAAAGAGTAAAGTGAGTCAGAGTGACTGATAGGAGATGTAGAGAAGCCTCGGGGAGAAGAAGCGTGATAAGGGAGGACAAGAGGCAGCTGGAGATAGGGCGATTAGACGCTCGGTGGAGGCGTTCCAATTTAGTGTTACTGGCAACGCTTAAAAAAGGAAATCATCCGGGTGAAGCATATATGAGAAGAAGCCGAAGAAAAGCTTTACACAGAAAAGAGAGGGACTCCTTAGATTCGCTCGGATTGAGAGGAAGGCACCAGTACTCAATACCAGCGCTCCAATCGAAACAGAGCTCCTTATGTTGTCTCCACCGCAGTGGGGACCGAGGGGGAGGAGGACCAAATGGCCAGAACGTCAGCATAAAGAGAGCAGCTGACGGAAGAAGGCAGAGAGGCAGGAATATCAATGATAAAGAGAGAGAAAAGTACAGGGCCAAGAACGGATCCTTACGGAACACCTCGACGGACTTGAAAGGAGCGGCTTTTCTGATTTTGAAAAACCACACAAGCGCGCCTACCAGAAAGGAAAGATCGAGTCCAACGAGCAAAGCAAGAAGGAGGCCAGCCAAAATGAATTTATGGAAAAAAGCGGGATGCCAGGAAGAGTCAAAAGCTTTGGAGAAATCAATAGTAGAGAGAATCGTGCGAGAGCCATCCTGGGTTTGTTAAACCATCCGAAATGGACTGAGAAAGATGAAGTATTTGATCGAGAGTACACCGTCCAGGACTGAAACCGGTCTGGCGGGGAAAGAGAATGGAATTAGGTTCCAGAAAGAAAAGTAGAAAGGATAAAATGATGCATTCAAACAGCTTTGATACGCAGGAGGTGAGAGAGATAGACCGGAAAAAAGCAGGAGAGTCGAGAGGCTTTCCCATCTTGCGGATGGGAGTAATAGAAGAAGTCTTTTAGATGGGAGGAAAGGAGTGCAAAGTCTAGGAGAGATTGAAAATGCGAAGAAGAAAATCCATGCCAGAGCGAGAAAGATGCTTTAGCATGGGATAGGCAGCTTTGTCTGGGCCAGTGGCAGTGGAGCAGGAAAGGTTGGAAGTAGCCGCAAGAAAATAAGCGGGGGAGAAGGGAGTGAAGAAGGATGAGTGAGACTTCTCAAGGCATATGGCTCGGCGGAGCTCAGAAAGTTAGCCACTGCCTCTGCTACGCAGGGCCTTTGGCTGAGAAACGGCAAAGTGAGATCTCAGGTAAGTGTCGTAGACCGAATCCGATTCCCTGGGAGAAGAACAGTTGGGAGAGGAAGAACATGAGGAAGAGGCCAGCGACAGAGCGAAGAAGAGAGTGTACTGATTTAGGGTAAGATTTGGGTGAGAGAGAAGAGCAAGTTCCCTGCCATGTCTCAGCCTTGGCCTTGGCAATGACTGACGAGGCGCGTCGGGAAGCGGAGATGTAAGCATGGCGATCTTCATCACTTCTGTGAGCGGCAGCGAAAGCCTTGCGTCTTTCACTAACCGCTCTTTCCACTTTAGCAGACCACCAGGCTTTAGGAGATCGTTTGATGCAACCGAAAGGAATGGAAGATTTGGCCGCATTCAGTGCCAGAGTGACAAAGAGAGTAGCAGCAGAGGAAAGAGAAAGAGACGAATATTCCTCTGCAGAAGGAGAGTGAGAGTCAAAGTAGAAGGCAAAGCTATCCCAGCGAGCTTCGTGAAAATTAAAGGAAGGGGGACGCTCGTTGGGGCGAAAGACCAGAGAGAGGGAGACAGATAGCAGAATTGGTAGGTTGTCAGAACCCAGTTCCTGAAGCATCTCCCAGGAGCAAGATAGGGCCAGAGAGAAGGGAGCAAAGAAAATGTCAGAGGAGCGATGAAGAAGAGTAGATATGTCAGGATCATTGAGGGGAAGGAGGGCAGAAGAGAAAACCCAATCAAATATTTCATTCCCACGGGGGTCGGAAAATCCTGTTGAGGAGGTGATGGCAATTGAAGTCCCCCAGAATGAAGAGGTTTCTGAAGGAGGGAAGAATGGAGGGAGAAAAGGAGTCGGTTTCTGCCATCCGTCGGAGAAGAGTGGATAGGGGAGCGTAAACATTTACCTATATTGGACAATTGTTCCAATATTGGAACATAACTATAAACGATCACCACTGATCGCGCAGATGTGTCATCAGCAAACTGTTTTTTACATATTTTTATTAAGAGGTTGAAAATATTTTTCATAAAAATTTGTGATGATGGCGTCATAAATTTTGCTGTAATTAATCTTCAAACTTTGCGATCTAAAACCCACTTTGAGACTTTGTCTTTAGGGGGAAACAGTAACGTGATCAAAACAAATTTTGAACTCTTATCAATGCAACTTTTTTCTTTGAACATACACTATTTTGTAGATGTAAGTTTTGTTTTGATATCATGTTTATTCGCTGAGCAGTGCCTGTTTGAAAATTTTGTTCCGATATTGGAACAATGGTCCAATGCCTATGCTAAAGGGTCTTTGGCGTGCTCGCGTTATGACCAAAGCGCCAAACCAATGATTGAATTGCTGATTGTATCAAATCTTTTTCGAGCTGAAAATAATGAAACTAATTTTTTCAATGAACGTTTATAACGATTAAATGAATATTTAATTTCATTTATGATTGCTTTTATGGAAAATGGCTGTTTTTGCACAAGGGCGTTGATGGATCGTTTTGCTTGTAGACTCTTTTTGCGAACGCTTGAAAAATGTGCCACGAAAGCAAATTTATTGTAATGTTGGCAAACAATTATAACATGACACACTGAAAAAATCAGACTTGAACCGAAGTCACAAAAAGTTCATCTCTATCGGCAACGAGACAGGGTGATTGCATCATTCCAAAACCGTTGCATGATAAGGCAAAATCCGATGGCGTGTAATCGCACCTTGCACTCGCTGCACTCTTTTGTTGTGTTTTTCTTGCATCAAGCACAGGGGCTCATGCTTCATGCACTCAACTGGCTGGGGTAGTCCAATACTTTTGTTTGGGATTCACTGACCGCTTTTCAGAGCCCGAGCTGTTTCAGGGAGCACCGCCTTCCTAACCCTTTAAGGATCATAAGATTCTAATTGATAACATTTGAAACAATTCCATAATTGTTGGTAACAATGGGAAAATAATGGGTTTCAGAAAAGTGATTATTCCATCATAGTGGCATAACAATTAACAATTGTGGGACATATATGGCTCAGTATCCGTCAAAGGGCTAAGTAACCCAATCACGACAGATTTCGCAAAATCTGATTGGTCTTTTCGGGGATCGCCCTAAAAAATCGCTCATAATCGCCACGCTGCTACACAAATCATATTGATGTAGTTGAGGAAGAGAGGGCAATACCACTTCCTTGCATAAATGCTTGGCCTATATTAACTGATGAAACAGTCCGAAAGATTAACGCCTTGGTTGTACCTCATGAAGCAGTGGAACTGAGAAACATCAATTCTCTTTTTTTGACGTTGACTATAGCGCTTGACCGCATTTATTGGCTGAACACCAGCAAAATTCGACGCCATATGAACAACTCGATTATCATTCCATTGTACCACAACAACATTTTTTTCAGAATAGGAGTCATAAAAACCCCGTTTTTTCTTCTGGACTGCTTTTGAAGAAGTCATTGGGGCTTTCATAAATCGATTCTCACAAATCGTCCGGAGCGTACGAAATTGTTTTTCCTTCAGATCAACCAGCAATTGATAAGAAATGAAGAAGTTATCAAAGCATGCACAATGCTGCCGTGAGTTTTCGATTATTATCAAACGTAGATTTGAGACAATGCATGAGTCCAATGATTGGTCCTGTCTCATTACCGATGCCCGAACGTAAGTCTCAAATTTTATTGGATAATTGCAGCTTGATGCGAGTATCCAGTTTTCATAACCGAAACGAATCGGTTTGCCGCGAATAAATATTTTACGTGAACGACTTCCAAAATATGCTCATCTACTAATAGATCCTCGGCAAAAACTCTAAACTGCTGCAATGATGCATTCACAGCTTCTTGTAAAGAGCGGATCTCTGGCATTTTATCTCCTTGAGGTAAACAGTCATTGTCTGCAAAATGAAGAAAACGTTTTATTTCTTCAAAGCGGTTTTGTTCATATTTCTTGGAACCGCAGGACATGCTAAATCATCATCCCGAGACCAGTATTGCTGTTGACGCGGTATAGCATTGTAGGCAGATAGATGAATAATTGTAACAAAATACAAATCTCATCCTTGGAAAATTGTTATTGTTTCATTATGCTGCGCTGCATAACGCTCAGATGAGATAGTAGATTTCATCACTCGGAAGCAACTTAAAAATCTAAAATAGCTCCAATAAACAAAATTGGTCGTGTTTCCAATAGAGGCGGAATGCATGCCCCAGGTTGATGGATAGCTCACATTTGTGCCACGTTTCCAGTTTGGAGCCTTTGAGATGGGTTTTCGGTTTTTCTTTTTAGCTTGGGGGCCAACGCTGTTGCTAAACAACGAGCCATATGTTAACACAGCAACTTGGGTTCGTTTAGCCTAAATAATACATATTTACCTAATTTATCAGCCTGCAATATCAAACTCTAAACTAGAAAAAAATACTAATCAAGAAATCAACAATCGTGGAAGCGTACTTTCTCCACCTCCTTGATCTGTCTTCAACTGAATAGTATAAACCAGCACAAAAGCAACATATCAAATCCAAATTTTGCATCATTGGAAATAAACTATCACTCTTCATTACATGGCAGTCCTTTCAGCAAATTTTAGCCACAGAATTGTGAAGTTTGAAGATTTCTTCTTTGCAAGCAAAGAAGCAAAAAGAAGATAAATACCATAGTGGAAATAGAATTGTTGCGAGTCTTGCGACTACAGATTGGACATTTGTTCCAAAAATGGAACATCCTGTATCTCGAAAACCAAAAACTGCAAAGTCAAAATTTTTTTATTGACATGTTAATGGGAATGAAAAGGCAAAGATATTGGAAAATTTTGGTATTCTGACGGTTGGTTCTGGTAGCTGTCCAATATGGGTTAAGAAATGAGAGCGAGGAGGAGTTGTTTAGAGAGATGTTGACCCCTACATAATCAGAGTAGGGGTCAAGCGAAGAAAGAGAGGAGGTAGAAAGTTCAGAGGAGGACAAGCCCTTCCTGACGAAAATGATGACGCCACTGCCAGGGTGCGTGGCATTGGGAAAGAGAATGCTAGACCGGGAGTAAGTGCGATCAGATCGCAGAGCAGAGAATCCAGTAATCCGGAAAGAGGAAAATGAGTTAACGTTAGATTCCCTGGATACAGATAAGGTCGACAGGATGGGACGAAAGAAAGTGTAGCAGTCCATTGCTCCTGGCTCGGAGACCGCCAGCATTCCATTGAAGAACTCTGAGGGAGTCAGGGGGAGGAAGAGAAAGCAAGAGGCGTAGAAGAACATCCAAGAGCAAGAGGCGGTGATGAGGGAGCAGAGGAAGAAGAAACAAAATAGGCAGAAGGGAGATAAAAGGTTTGAAGGTGAGGGTGGTACGGAAGTCTTGTATTAGCAGAGGGAGGGCCAGATGTTTCAGCGGAGGTATACAGAGCGGAGGAGTCCGAGGAGGAAGTCACAGTGTTCAAGCATGGACGCAGCAGAAGGGCCAGATCAAGAAGTGAAAGCTGCCAAGAGTTCTGAATTTGGAGAGAGAGAGAGTAGTGAGCACCTTAAATGGATATCCTTACATAAAGCTGATCGCAAAAGAAGTGAAAAACCTTCAAAAGGAGAAATTATGTTGATATTGACATATTGGCCTTGTTGCCAAGAATTCTATTTGGAAAGAAATTTTCTTATTTAAGAAAATTTGACCTCAAAAGTCATAAAAAAAGAAATTTAGCAAGAAATGATTAAAAGAAGAAAATGAAGAGAAAACAACAAAAATTGCAAAATGATATAAATAAATTTACAAAATATTGGTCAACGAAAATTTGTATTGTCACGTAGAAACACAGTTATTGTAACGAAAAATGCCAAATTTCATGTTTGATGGTCCTAATACTAATTCAAAAAAGAAAGTGTTTTATATGACCTTATCTTTGATTTAAGATTGTTGTTGCAAGTCTACACTAACAAGAGAGCTTTTGACTGGTTATTTTCAACAGCTCGGAATTTTTGGTTTAAGCAGAGTTAAAAGAAATTTAATGAAGAAGTGCATTAACTATGCAAGTTGGTACCACCAATAGCTTATTTTGAGGAAAGGACAGTACTATGCCCTATTTCTTTTCTCTTGTCACAAAAATTTACGTACTAACCTGTATTTGAAGACATTTTTTCGAGAGCAAGCAGTTCTTTGGTATCAGTTCATTTCATTCATAACTCGTCAAGCACGTCTATTTCATTACACGTGCATTGTAAGTTTTACGAAAGGAATTGTGTTGTTGTTGATGATTTTTTTGTTTGCTTTATTGTTTTTATTTCACTGTTTTTTATTACGACGTAGTTACTTTAGTGGACTGTGGGCAATTGTATCATTTCGGCCAAGATAAAAATATCATTTCACAATTGTAATCAGTGACGTATTTAAAAAAAGGTAGCATAAGGGAGATGGTCTCCAAACGGTATGACAGAAGCAAAAATGGGAAATAACAGTTGCTCTTAAAACCAAAATTCTTACTTTTAAAAGCTTCTCTTTGCTGAATGCTATGCCTCAAAAAGAAGGTTGAACTCACTTATTTTATAAGATCGCTTGATAATAAGATCAAGCTTTTTTCACGCTCCGTCTCGCTCCCCCTTATACTCAAAAAGTTGTATTTAAATACACCAGGATTTGTAATGGGACGATTACTGTTGTAATATTGTTAGCGTGTAGGCTACCCATCAAAGGGTCGTTTAATATTTTTTTCTACAATGAGGTGGCAGGAAAATAAGTTTGAGAGGCTCTAATTTAGAAAATTAGTTTCATGCAATCATGAAAAGGCTGATAAATGCCTTTTTTTTTATACGTAAGACCAAGGTAAATAAGTACCTTTTTATGGAAATTTAATCTCAGCAAATGTTTTGTTATACAAAATTTTGTGTCGAATCCGAATCTGTTGAGGGTTTTTATCTACTGTGACGTTTTCGGTCAGTACAGCCGCTGTTTTTGAAAGTGGCGGCCAAACGACGTGATTTTTATCTAACATCGTAGTAGTTTTTCAATCGTTGAGCATGACGTTGCTTTAATTGTTTTGTCACAAATGTCTCTACATACAATCGGGCGTTGTGACTGCCGGCCGCGTGGCCTTGCTTTTCTGAAGGTGAGGGACTATCTTGTTGTTTTTAATAAGTAGCGGAGAATGCTTGTAAATTGCCAGTCAGTTACTGATTTAAAAAGCATCCTTTCTTAGTAAGTCAATTTGTATTTATTATTGTATAGTGCGTTTATAAAGTATCTCCGCTGTTGAAAATTTATGTTCATCTAAATCCTTTCATTGGTGCGCGCGCTTACATTACAAACGTTACCTCGCGACGTCTAGAGTATTGTTTAATATAGGGGTGGGCAAACTACGGCCCGCGGGCCGCATGCGGCCCTCGAGAGCATTCTGTGCGGCCCGCGAACACTTTTTGAAACTTTGCCGTTTTAAAATAAGTACGACAAGGGGATTGACGAGGCGCAAAAGCGACGGTGTCCTTAAAAAAAAGGTAATCGCCTCTCCCTTAGACGGAAAATGCGTCAGAGCCTACAATTGCCCCCAATCACGCATTTACCGTCTACGAAAAGGTGATGACCTTTTTTTTTTAGAGACACCACCGTTCTTGCGCGCTGAGATACCACATTGCCAGAACATTTCGCAAAATTGTGAGCTAATGCAATTTCTTCTATAGCATGCAGCTGTGCGAGACAACAAGCCCTGGCCCTCGACCACCCTCGAAATGGTCAATGCGGCCCTCCGGCTAAAAAGTTTGCCCACCCCTAGTTTAATATCACATTGAGGACAAGTTAGTGGTGCTAAATTTAAATACATTGTGAGATAGGAGAGTTTTACGTCTTTATTAATCTAGTGTCTTTGGTGCGGCCACTTCCAGCAAGATGGCGTTACCGCACATACTGCAACCAACTCTATGCAATTTTTGCAAAATGTTTTTGGATAACGACTCATCTCAAAAGGACTCTGGCCACTACGTTCCCCCGACTTAAGTCCACCTGACTTTTACTTGTGGGGTGCATTAAAAACAAGTGTTTACAAGCATCGTCCGAAGATTTTGGATGATTTCCATAACTCCATCACGGACTATATCCAACACATTTCTCGATACACCCTTCAACGAGTGTTTGACAACATGATGCGCTGCATCAATTTGTGGGTCGAAGCTGAAGGACATCATTTTCAGCACAAATTGTAACGACTTTTGTATGCTGTTTGATGAAATAATTCTAATGTAATTATGTCTTCACAAATAAACATTGTTCATCACTAAAAGAATTTAAAAAAATTTCGAAAAGTCTACCTCGGAGAGACTTTATGAACGCACTGTATTTACTGTACATGTCTGGATTTCGGGTTCATAAGTTACTCGTATAATGGCTAAGATTTAGTCTTCTAAATCTAAGAGTAGGCGAATAAGAGATTGTTGTTTTGACAGTGAGGTGTATTTAGTCAATATTTTTTGTAGAATTTCAGAAGTTACTGTAATAGTTCATAATGTCTAATATACCTTCACCTAAGACGCGTAAAGACTCAATCACATATGAATTTAAGGGAATTGCTTACAAGGGATTAAATGAATTTCATATTAAATCAAAGCTTCAATCAGAACAGCATGTTATTGGACGGATGCTGTTTTTATGTAGTGTGAAATTCGGAAAGAAGGTTATTTCTCAAACAGATACAAGTAATCAGGTAGCTAGAGAAATTACTAATCATTGGATCTCAAAAAAACGTCTACCCACTGTCTGAAAAGAACGTAGCTAAGAAAATAGAGCAAGACTATGCCCACTTTAAAGTGTTGCTGAAAAAGTACAGAAATGAAAACTATAAAAAAACTGATGGGTGGAATAGAAAAGTTAGTGATTTTAACCGTAGAATGACTGTGAACGCGTACGATATAAGAACGAAAGATAAATTGTATCAGAAGAGATTGGAAACTATATATGGGGTGAAAATGTGTGACGAAGATGAGGAGTCTTATCTGAATAACTACTATGGATCTTACTTGGCCCATCTGAAACATCTCCTGTGTGGCAGAAACAAACCTAACGAAAGAAAGAAAGAAAGAGAAGAGTCTGGTCAACGTAAGCGAACGGAAATGGTAAGGCAAGCGGAAGAAGAACAGCTGGCTACAAAAACCTGTAATGACGAAGCAGTGCAGGACCCTGACAATGAAATGTATTGCGATTCTGATTTTAACCTACCTAGTGGTACACGTGCTATTAAGATCACAAAAGCACAAGCAAGATCTTTAGCTGCTACTCGTTCGATGGCAGCTTTAAAGATGAAAAGTAAACTGGAAACAGAGCAATGGGAAGATTTTCCTCAGGTTCCTGTACTCACCAGCAGAAAACGTATTGATGAGAGAATTATTAGGTGTACTGTCCAGTGCTTGGCTGACTATGAAGTTAGTCGCAAGGATGTCACTGGTATACAGTAATTATAAAAACGGCTGACATTATATTTGGTCAGCACTAGTCCGAGTCCGCAGAGCTTCCCGAACCTGATAGTGAATCGAGCGATGACGAATTGCAGAAAGAGTCGAATGAAAGCAGAAATAACAAGCAACGTCGTTTAGCCAGAGATTTTTTATACGTATTCCCATCTAATCGCTTCATTGACAAATATTTGAAAAATGCTACTTATCTTAACCTCAAAAAAGCTGCTAACTACCTTATAACGAATAAAAATATTGAGGTTGTTACAATCCCATTAGACGACACCACAAAAGCAGCCGATTATGAATTATATGATGTGAAAGCCGATCACATAACCATAAGTTATCCTTATGACAAGCGTAAAACACTTACCACCCGCTATCTCGAAAATGCGAGCCTCAGTGTAGCAGATGGTGCAGCTGTAAATGAATGTAAGCTAAGATGCCTTGCCATTCTGGAAAATACAGGTGCGGAAAAGATCAAAACTGCAGTTGATTTTTGGATGACAAATAGAGCAGGGGGCTGTGGAAAGTTCCTTGAAGGGCTTGGTACAGACTAAAAAAAGATGTTGAAATGTTGCAATCATATACTTTTAGGAATTGATCATGCCGTAGACAAAGTTTTTCGAGATACAGAAATCAAGATAGATGTGCAGAAGTTACTGGATGTATCTGTTGGACAGAAAGCATTCCTCTTATCATCTACTTCGATCCACACACTAGCACGATTGCATTAGCACAGTTATTGTCTCCAAGTCATTCCAGTTATTCGATATCACTGTTTAGTGAGTGCAAAACGTGAATAGATGTGAACAATATAGATCATCGTGGGTTGAAAGGTTTCACAGCAAACCGGTTCGGACGTCTTGTAGAAATCGCTAGGGAGTTCATAGTCAGATGACAATCGATCTTAAGCTTCTTCAATTTAGTAGTCGACATTAATTTTAATAAGCTAGTGTTGGCGGTTATTGATAGTACAAACATACAAAATGATTGGTTCGTACCGTGTTCAGAAGTGAATACTGAAATTGGAGAGCTCATAATCTTTTCAATGATGAAACTGTTAGGAATTGATAGCAAAACGCCGAGATTCTACAGGATGGCTTGAGATAAGGACTTTTCCAACCAAAAGATTGATGAACTGGAGCAGAATACACACAATTGCGATCTGAGTACTGGTAAAGGACGTTTTGTAGCTGTTGTCATTAGTGAGATCCTATATAAGTGAGAAAGAAAGTTGGAGAAATGACGTTCTAGAAATGACAGATGAAACAATCGAGGCGAAGATGATCCATGCTCCCATAACTAACCTGGGGTGTGAAAGTAAATTTGCAAAGCTGCACAATCGTTTGATAGGTTGTGGTGGAACAACATCTCTTCAAACATTGTCACAGAAAAACGTAGTAACTACCAATGCATATCTGGTCGATTCATATTTTTTGGATAAAGATGATGACGAGAAAAAGTGAGAATGGAAATGGGCCAGAACCTCAGAGGAAACAGAAATTGTCAAGAAAATGGAGAAAAATTTTTTGGCTACTGTAGAGCAATCCAAGATACTTGCCTTGCGAAAGAAGGAATTGCTAATGAGAAAGAAATGTGAAAAGGCCACGGATATTTTGACAAAGTGTAAAAAACATGATGGTTCAATATTTGTTGCTGACTCAAATTTGTTAGATAAACTCGATGAGAAAAGTCTGCTAGTAGAAATCTGCTATCTGCGTGCAACAATCGCTCCAAATATTCGTCAGCAGCGAAGAGTAAAGCTCCCAGATGGTAAATTTAAGTTCTTGAAATATTCAACCAGCGAGCTGAAAACGTCCATTCGAAATGTAATAAAGCCGGAAAATGACCAACAGGATGACGTTGATGCACTTCTGAAGTCTGTACTTGATAGATATATTGGCATGAGCTGTTCACAAGTATGCAAGCAATAGTAAAGCTTAAAATTGTGTTTTGTGAATTGTCACTTCGTGAACTGAGCTCTCTACATGTCCATTGTCCATGTCATAAGAAATGTGATTCTCTCTCATCCTATGTTCGTAATTTATGGCTTTCAGTAAAAACGGTTACTCCTAGCTTATTTTTGATTGCACTAATGAAATCAGCCACCCCAAAAACTATACAAATGACATGGCACTGGCCATGTATTGTATGTATGTGCAAACTTGTATGTACGTATGTGCAAAGTTGTATGTATATGAAAAAAACTAATGTTTGGCCGCCATTTTGGAAAAAGGCGGCTTACTGACCGAAAACGTAACCGTAGATAAATACTGTATTTCCGTTCGATTCGGACTTAACATTCAATTTCGCCATAGAAAACACTTGTAATGAAAAAAAAGGATATTTTCCCTACTCCAGATGACAAGGCATTATGGCATTCTATATGCAGTATTTAGAGCTGTTGATACAGATTTACTTGTTCTTGCAATTGCACTATTTTCAGAACTGAATCTCTGGCAGATCTCTGAGCAGAATGTGGCAGAAAAGAAAATCTAATTTCTTGGCCAGTGCATGTCATATGCAACACCTTCCGTCAAAAAAATGTAAATTTCTTTTCATTTTTTCACGATTTCACAGGATGTAATCACACCTTACTTTTTGGATATTTCTATAAACATAAATGATTAACTTGGGCAACATTAATAAATTTTTATTGCAAAGATAAAGCTTTTATAAACATTGGATCTACCTACAAAGGAAGCTATTAAAGAAGCTATGCTAAAATTAGAACATTTTGTCATTGTGTGTTGTTGAACAAGCAATTGTTCTGACGTTAGCAGCTGCTTTTATGATCTAAGGGTATTTGTAAAGAAAAATCGGGTAATGGATTTCTTCCAACAATTTTTCAAGCAGTCCTTTAGAATACATTTCGTGCCACATACAAAGCAGGATGTGTTTGGAAACAATCGCTTGTGCCCCAGCAGCAACTACTTTTGCCTAAAATCAGGGGATGGAAACTAGGGTGGCCCAAAAAATCCAAACAAGAGTTTTGAAAAACATATCCGATAATTCTTTTCTTTTTACCAAATGTATGATTATGTTCAAGCTTCATCAGAACAGGACAATAGGAAGAGGGTGCTCAAAGTGCCTTGGTATTTTTATGTTTGTTTAACTTGACGTATTTCTTCTGTAAAGCGTGCGCCAAATTACCATAAGGTTCGCCTCATTTTCATGCTAGCAGCCTGAGAGTCAACTGCACATAGCTGAAAGGCCCAAACTATTTCAGTGGGGGTTCTCTTGGCTGAGAGAATTTTATTTACCTACGATTGATGATTAAATGATATGCACGTAGAGTGAAGCTCAGTGACAACAAAAGCTGAAATGTTTTCGGCCGAGCCAAGTACCTAATAAGGTAAGCAAAACAAGAAGAACCGTTAACCATGACTGACTGATATTGCGTTTTTATATAACAATTTGTTTTTCTTTGCAGATCTATAGGAGATTGTGTGTGTAATGGCGTCTACCAGGTTAGTAATGAGATATTTCTCATCGGTTTATATGAAGCAAACTCTTTAATTACACTCAATCAGTTATCAACAAATAGAAAAGTTCTGCAGCGTTTTCAGCAGCACACGAAGGATAATGCATCTGACAGAAATGCCAGCCATGTAACTATTGATGAGCTATATTTGTTGTGGTCAAAAGCTACAATTTTAGCTGTTTTCAGAGCAAATGGTATTAAAAAACTGAAAAAACTGCATTACAAATGGCTGCTACTAAAAAAGAACAAGGGACAGTCTTCAGAGGCTAAGAAAACTTGAGAACAGGAATTCAATAATCAACTGGACATGCGTATTGATGTTGCACACGCTGATGCTCTGGGCAAAATGCAGATACCAGAAGACC
Source organism: Trididemnum clinides (assembly GCA_963675345.1). Classification (NCBI taxonomy): domain Eukaryota; kingdom Metazoa; phylum Chordata; class Ascidiacea; order Aplousobranchia; family Didemnidae; genus Trididemnum; species Trididemnum clinides. The sequence goes on from OY776297.1 coordinate 6,712,437, forward strand.
GCCTCTTCCTAGAAGATCAGCGCAGTGTAAGAAGGATGATTATTGGTGCAGAAAACAAGAAATTTACAGCAAAGCAAAAACGAATTGAACAGCGTAGAATGAAGAAGGAAAAGCAAAGACAGAAGGCTGATGAAACTTCAACATCTCAAGCTGTTTATTATTGTCCAGAAAACTCAAGTTCTGAAAGTAATGATGAAGCATCAGATGATTAGAGACCTTTAACCACCACTTCCCAACCTGAAAACCTAGCTGCTAAGAAGATTAAAACGAAACTCCAACTGATAGATGCTGATGTTGCAAGTGCTCTAGACCGGAACAAAACTTCAAAGCGTGAAGCAGTAAGGCTTATAATTCCAATGGCAGCCGAACTTGGTTATAACCCCCAAAGCTCCCTCTTTTCCGAAGTACTATTCAGAGGGCCCGAAAGAGAATCAGAGGGATGTAACTGATTCAGTTAGAAGTGATTTTGAAACATCTTATCGACTCGTTGTTCATTTGGATGGAAAAGCTCTTCCCGAAATGCTAGGAGGAAGAGATGTCGAAAGGCTGCCTGTTCTTGTATCAGGAGATGGGAATGAAAAGCTGCTAGGAGTTCCAAAAATAAATGCTGGAACAGGAGAAAATGAGACCAATGCAGTTTACTGTTTGTTACAAGAGTGGAAGTTGACAGAGAAAGTTCAGGCCATGAGCTTGGACACAACATTTTTCAACACTGGCAGGCATAATGGAGTTTGCAAACGCCTGGAGGATAAACTTGGTCGTGAACTCCTATGGCTTGCTTGTCGTCACCATATTCTAGTGCTTATTTTGACTAAAGTCTTCTTTCTTTACTTTGGACCTAGTAATTTACCTAAAATTCCTTTATTCAAGAGATTCAAAGCCATTTGGATCGAAGTTGATAGACAGCACCTCTCATACTTACCTGTAAAGCAACAAGCTGATGATTTCAAACAATCCGCAATTGCTTTCTTGCAAGGAAATGATATTCTCCAAGAGCAGGTTAGAGATGACTGTGAGGAGCTTATTGAACTCACATTAACAGTCCTCGGCATTTCACCCACCTTTATTCACTGGCGAGCACCAGGCAATGCTCATCGTGCCAGATGGATGGCGAAATTGATTTGTTCAATAAAAATATATCTGTTCCATACACAAGATGTGGTCAAGTTGACAAAGAAAGAAAAACTTCAACTAGAGCGCTTTGTTTATTTTGGGGCATTATTGTACACCAAGTCATGGATATCTGCTCCACAAGCAACTGAAGCCCCTGCACAACACCTACAGCTCTGGTACGACCTCAAAACATACAAGCAAATTGACCCACAAATTTGAACTGCTGCAAGAAAAGTTGTAGAAAACTACCTATTGTATTTGTCTGATGAGCTTGTGGGTTTGGCATTATTCACAGATAAAATTTCTGCTGAAGAAAAATTAGCAGTGGTTTAAGGATCACTTCGAGGTGTAGTTAAAAGGAAGTGAGAGGTAATACCTCTATCATGGAAAACGAGCCTACACTTGGGGACTTTTCTTCAGCAAGAACAAAGCAGTTGCCCCACCGCTTCGACATCGGGTCTTCTTTCCTCTTATTGTCTCCAAAATTATAGGCTGACAATGAAAATTGCATCAGAGGCAAGGAACAACTGATAAGGCTACGCGTAGTGAACGACACTGCTGACCGAGGTGTAAAACTGTTTTAGAATTACAATTTAGCTCTTTTTGGCGATGAAAAGGAAACCTAGCTAATTTTGCAGGTTGATGAAGCTAATAGAAAGGCTGCACTAACACAAACAACAAAAACATCTGCAGTGAAGACACTGACTGTTCCTGTTTAAACAATATGGTGGACAGCGGGCATAAGAGTTGGTATTTAGCTGTGTATTTGGCTTAGTTTTTACAGTTCGTGTGCTGTGGTACCTTGTAAAAATGCAACGTCTTTGAGCACCCTCTCGCAGTCTGAATTTCAAGCTGAAACTTCTCAGGACAAATACTCTCTTCAAATGGAACCAATTCGGAGGGTATCTGATCTAGTTACTCTCCTTTCTTTTTTTTGCTATGTTCGATGGGCCACCCTAATGGAAATGCATCGACAAAGCATACAACATGTACCTCAGTACCTCATATTGGACTTATCTTGCAGAAGCTTCTTTAAGTGTACGAGAATTGATAAAATGTGAATGTGGTACTGAAAAAGAGTGCTGTAGAAAATACGAAGGAGTTAAAGCAAAGCTCAAATACACAGAATTATGGGAGTGCAAAGTAACAGCGACAGAGACTAGGTGTTTTACACATTTTATGGTGTTTGCATGCAATAAAGTACAAAGTTGGCGGTGACGTTACTTCATTGTTACAGCTATATACAGTGAACCCTCGTTTATCGCAGGGGATACATTCCAAAAATAACCCGCGATAGGTGAAATCCGCGAAGTAGCCAGCTTTATTTTTTACTGTTATTTTACAATGCAGTACTGTACTGAAGAATGAAACAAAAAACAAAACCTCTTTTCAGGCCCAAAATGTGTTTAAGAAATAGAAATATTAACGTTTTCTTACAAATAGCTATAATAGTTTAAAGAATGGTGTTGTAAAACAATGTTTTTTATATAGCAATGAATACAAGGTAGGAAACATTGTCACTGGCGTATTTCACGGTCCCTCTAGCTGCGCCTGAGCCAATCAGGATTCACTGTAAAAAAAGCACTGTAAAAAATTCCGCGAAGCAGCGAAGCCGCGATAGGTGAAGCGCGATATAGCGAGGGATCACCGTAAACTTTTCGTCATCACAACACATATGGTAAAGAATCGCGCAAACAACAAAAATGATTTGCAAATTTTTCTTGCAAGGATGTAATGCCAAATACAAATTTCTTTGCATTTTAACGATATTTTGCTGCAATGGGTGCTGCGTGAATTCATTGCGGCCTCTCCAACCCGCAGTGCAACTTACACTAATTAAAAAGGTATTTTAAAGTCGGTTGACAATATTTACTTGCTTGTTGCATTGAATTTGCATAAGCAACCCAAATTTTATACTTTATCGTCAAAAAGGTTGTTGATTTTACTAAGTTTAGCAGTTTTCTGGAATTTTGATTACGCTGTTGTGAAAATAGTGACGTGATTCACCAATGGAGTGTTTATACATACTTACGATTAAGTTCTATTTACTTTGTAAATATCAAATCTCTAGGCATTTTCGGAATAATAGCCTAAAGGAAAAATTTGCTTTCTCGTCCCCAGTTTTTAAGGTAAAATCATCCCTAAATATCACCAAAAACTTTGGCTCTCGTTTGATTTTTAAATTGCACCAACATATGCATAAGTGTGCCAGATTTCATGCGTTTTTTCAAGTGTACAAATAAAATAGCATTTCATCTCACTAGAGAAATTATACACTAAATTGATTGAAAGAGATTCTTCTATTTCGAGATGTAGTAATGTGATATAAATGCATTTTCATGCCTCCACTGTCCCAATCAAAATTTAAATACTGTCTAAAACTGAGTTTTGTTCTAACTATTTTAATCATTTAGCTTTGGTTGGCACTGATCAATGTACTTCATAGCAGATGTCTTGTTTTTACAGAGCTTTATTATAAGTTTTATGATTTATTGAGTAATGGCAGCAGCATGCCTACTTGCTTCAAGGCTCTGTTCGAAAATTATAAGCCGTATATATGTAAGCAATAAAAATGACTTCGATTGGAGTAAAAACATGTGTTTTATTAGACACACAGCTATAGTTTTGCTGTTTGATGGAACTCCCATATGTACTATCGATTATGGGCAGGAGGGCGGCCGTAGTGGCCTCTCTGGACACGAATGCATACAATGCAAAGTGTCTTCGCCATCAAAATCTGAGTGTTTGCCCTCAACGTATTTGCCTTCAACCTGTTCGCTCTCAACGTGTTTACCCTCAAAGTGTTCCACATCAAAGTATTCGCTGACAGAATGTTTGTTTTCAAGTTTTCCAAACATGGCGTAGCTGCAATGTCACAATTATCAGCTGTCGGTAGTGCTATTTTAATGCCAAGCAGTGACCTACGAGTTGATGGCATTGAACGCTACGAAATCGGTCTTTGGCAACATCGCAATGAAGCAGTTTGTTGTTGAATTAATTGAGGAGATTGTAAATATAAAAATGGGAAATTATGCTCTTTGTACCAACAACTGCTGACGAATTGAGGAAAAAGCTATCAAGACTATTCTAGAAGGAGTAAAACGTTACAGCAAACTCAATGATTACACCGAACAGGAGATTAAACTCCACAGTGAAAAAGTAAGTGGCAACCTTCAAGATTTACAACAAGTGAAACAGCGAGACAAAACTTGCATTGCTGCTGCAGCTTCTACTGCAGTTGTTGCTATAAGCTTTGCAGTGAGTTTACTGGTACCAAGAAACAAGACAGAAAACAAACCGAGTAGATTTACTCGAGAAAACAAAGGAAGATGAACTAATCTTCATAGCTTTTGTATATTGTGTTTATTTTCTTTATTGCTAAATTAGACCGGCGGCGTCCGCGCTGAGCTTCCATTAATTGTGTTGTAATAGTGATTACACCACTTCAGCCGGATGAACGGTTTGATCAAAAGAGTAGCGGTAAAAAAAGTGGCGAGAAGCTATCGATGACTGGTGTTTCAACACGACTAATTTCAAAGTTGGGAGTAACGATTAAAAACTGATATTTGATCTCGATGCTATCACTTTTCTGGTATTGTAAGCCTCTACTCTCTCCTACTTTCCAGTGTTGTACAAAAACCGGATGAGGACCAAAGTCAATATTAATGAAAAAATCGAATCCAAATCAAATTCATAATCATTCAAAAGTATATTAAAAAATCAAGCAAAACGTGTTATTTATAGCAAATAAATAACAACAAGCTTTGATCTTGTGTATTATGGTTCAAAAATAATTTGACTATACTCATTATTTTTTACTTAATTTATGTTAAGAAAAATTGAATGTGCGGAGGTAGGAAAACTTTGAAAGATTAACTTTAAATCAATGAGGCTAATAATTTATCAAAAATGGTTATGTAAACTGTGTTTGACATTTTGTTTTGAAATTATATGAGGTGGTAATAAATACTTTCGAACAGATGGAGATGGCAGCGTAAAACCTGCAAGTCATTACTTGGTCGGCTTCTTATTTTGTTTGAAAATCATTATCATTTATGATTTTTACTAGAGGATGATTTCGTTGGTTGTGCTGTAGCATCATTTAATTTATTTGTGTAAAATATAACAAGAAAACTCTACTGAGAATCTTGTGGAAAACATAAATTTAACAAAGCGATTGAAATATTGATGACATTGCGCTAAGTGTGTTGCAAAAGTAATAATATTTAAAATGCGAGAAAAATAATTGCAAACTTTTGGGCACTGTATTTGTTCCGGATGCAAGAAATTATCAACAACACCCGTAGTGTATTTTGTTTCTGTGACAAATAATGGTAGTAATCCCACTGTTAGTCGTAAACAAATGCAAATTACCACTTATTTGACTTTAGGTAATTGCAGTTTTTGAATTACGGCGACCTTTGATTTATATTGATAACTTTCAACTTTCAAAAATCTATGCAAAAGTCTCTGGGAGTACAATTTGACCAAAAAAGAAAAACAATTTCAGGACATTAATTAATTTATGATAGTTTAAAAAGTATTTATTGTGATAAGTGCCGTCTAAAAAACATTTATGGTAATATTGATATTCACGACATTATTGATGGGAGCCCTGTCATGTGACGCCGGCAAAGCCGAGAAGTAAATCCATAAATTTAAAGTCGTGGAAAATGCTAAAGCGATAGATATATTCACAGAAATTAAGCTATGAAGTAATTAATCCCTTACTTACAACTTTTTTGTGATAAGACTAGTTATGAAACTTTAAGCATCTGGCTGCACGTAGGTTGCTTGTTCCGACATAAACGCAGGTTGGGGAGGGCAAAGTGACCCGGATCCTGCGTTTTCAATTCAGTTATTACCACTGTTCGAGTAAGATTATGGCTTAAGTGGACAAGTGATGTAATGTGACTTAACATTATCACAAAACAGTGCTATTTTAGGCGTTTAAGAAAAAAGGTAAGAATTACGATTAAAAAGCGCAATGAGAAATCGGTTGAGGTATTGTCGATAAAGTTCAAGTTGGCAAAAAATTACTTTGACTGGAATTATGTTGTTTGTACGTCCCAAAAAAGCTTTTAGAATTAATCCTAAATTATGAAGACATCTTTCGTGACAAAAGGTGAAATTTTTTGAAGTTGGTAAATTGGGTGCTGACTTTCTTTAAAATATAAAACAACTTTCCCTAACTCCTCAACAAATGCAAACTTTATAACAACTCTCTTTAATTGTGACGTCATCATGATGCTGTTTGGAACTTTTTTAAGCCAATTACCGCGAAGTGGTTATCATTCGTACCAAGTTTCATGTTTTCACCCCCAGCAGTTTTAGAGGAGCTGACGCAGAGAGACACACGGACAGATTTGCTCTATCTAGCAAGAATCTACTGAAAAAAAATTTGCTTTTTCATACAAGAGGCATGCGATGCACTTTAAAGTAGACAATGCACACTATTTCGACTTATCGGATCTCATTAGCGCTCTTCGTGACCGACTATTCTTTAGAGACTTTGAAACAAAGTACAGCTTATTAGCTTTGTTTATTAATAGATAGCTGTATTTTCATGCAGCCTATTGCGCGCTTTCCTTCATTGATAAACTTCGGCAACGCAATCAGGTGAGCTAGAACGCTCTTTATGGCAGCGATTATCTAGTGTTTATGCGTACAAACTGCATTATGCCAGCAGTATCAACAACTCCACAGCAGGTCCAAACGCAACAATTTTTTGATAACTGGCAAAATGTATTCAAGGACCGGAGGATCAAAATATGCTCAATTCACGTGATGTGCTGCGTAACACGTTTTCATTGGGTCGCTTTGATAATTACGTAATTCATTAGGTAGCTTTATCATTGGCTCGCTCGCATGTAATTGCTATGCGTAAGCTTTTGCAATACATAAGAACGCGTGCGCGTTGGCTCTTTCCATTTGATGCGACATCGCCGAAGATAATTTTATAAAATATTTGACAGCTCTTTCCACAGCTAAAGTAAACCGGACGTAATTAGGCAAGTATGTTTTCCAAAATCATTGAAGGTTTAGTATTACGAGGGAAGCATCAGTGGCTTAAGAGACCAGTAATGTAACTGAAAGGATTTATTGTTTGACTGATCTCTTAATACTTGTGGCCCTGGAAAAAGTGTATATGCATACGCAAGACCAGTGGTTGAAACAAGGCCATTTTTTTTCAATAGACATTACAACAAAAGTTCCAGCTATTTTTGCTTTTAATTTATTCAGTGTTAAGATAAATCTCTAGTGAAAGTAAAACTTGCTTTGACAGGAGTAGATTACACGGGATAGATTCGGACTTTTGAAATGATAACTTTATCAAATAATGTGTTAGTACCATTATAAGTCCAAAAGCTTGGTCCCAGGTTGCTTAGTAAGTCTACCCACATTCAAGTTATATTACTCTCCTTTGATTAATATAAAAAATCAAACGATAAAAAATATATAAAGCTTTGGAACCAGCATGTTTTTTATTTTCATCTCTGTGGTAATTCTACCATAACACTAAAATACAAATGAGTTTTCTGTTAACACCAACTACAGTGCACGAGATTTACTCGAGGCGAATCTGCTCTTTCTATGATGTTTAAGCAATACGTCGAAACATTTTGGATTCAGCTATAATGCTTTTTAGTAATAGTGATGATTACTGAAACTAAATGTTGAAGCGAAATATGTTACAAGCAGTAGCGTATTAGGAAAAGGAATAAATGTAGATGCAAAAAACGTAAAAAGAATAAGATTTGTATTTTATATGCAAACGTTTGGAAACCATTGAGAAACAAAAATGAGCAAAAAATTCTCTCAGTTTGTTTGAGAACATTCTGGACGAAATTCTCGATTTTAAATAGTTGATCTCCAAAACAAAAAGTTTTCGACTTTACAAAGTGCTCTGAGCTCCCTTTTCGAAAGTATCTTTCTAAATGCGCTAGTGGTTATAAGTTTAAACATTGAAACGAGAGTTAACGGTTCATAAATCTTAGATTTATTGATTAAAGTTTTGGCGAACAGAATCTAGTTTAGGATGGTTAACTTGGCGCCTGTTACAGGGGGAGTTGGTCAGCTGGCATAGAGTTGGACCGGAGACGAGTCAGGACGCCTGTCATGCGTATGGTCAAGATCTGTCGAAAAGAGTTACAAGTTTAAAGAAAAGTGGAATGCTAGTAAAAAGGTTGGCAGAGAGCGGGGGTTCGTTGAGCAAATTGATTACGAAAATTGGGTAGTTTCTAGTCAGAATAGTCAGTGTGATGGTTACCTGAAAAACAAAAATATTAACATTACAGCATAGTTTACTAAAATATATCGGTTGTACCAGAAAAAGCGAACCGCTTTTTATTAAGAATTTCCTTGGGAATAATAAGGCCGGATTTTTTGAAATTCTACGCACAGTAATCTTAGGATATCATCAACACTTTTTCAAAGTATCTAAAAGATCGGTTGCAAATTAGGTGAGTATTGCCAAAATCAAAACAACATCTCAAAAAATGCAATATCAGAGTAAAACCCACTTATTTCAGTTTATGCTCAATGTGACCTCCATCCTCCTCCACGATTAAACAAAGCCGTTTCTTCCACACAGGAATGCTTTTTCGTGTTTCTTCTATGGATATCTCCTGCCATGATATTATTATTCTGTTCACTAACGCCTGTTGTTGTTGTTGTTTTGATTACCCCTCCTCTCCCTCGGGATGGAGGTACGACAGGAATGGCAATTCAGGTTCATGTCGTCAATCTAATTGAAATTAGGTTAGGGAAAAGATGGCAGCCCATTTTGAACCAGTCTTGAGTGACTGGTAGCCTCATCACCAACAAGGCGGACTGCCACTGGTGGGTACTCAAGAGTTGCCTTTTACGACACGTTGGGTTAGCAACTTCACAATTATAACCCGGTGAAGTACGGGTAGGCCATCTGTCTGCCACATCAAGGTGGGGCGTCCCGTTAAGTGCCTTGCCCAAGGACACAACAAGCAAGCTTGCCGGCTTGTTCTCCCCACTATCCCTTTTTTATGCTGAGCGCCAAGCAGGGAAGCTGTGAATACCCTTTTTTAAATTCTTTTGGTATGACTCGACTTAAGGAATGAACCCCAGATCTATGAATACGAAGCGGACACTCTCACCACTACGCCATCGACCGGTATTAATGCCTGCTCGGTCAACTTGTCTTGCCCTCCTCGGTAAACTTTCTCCTTCAAGGAGTACCATGTGACATAATCCATCGGATTGCAGTCAGGACTTTGCGGAGGCCATTCATCCTCCTTGATGAATATTGGTGTAGTCTCCTCAGATGAGCTTGGGTTACCCTATTTGTATGGGAAGGAGCCCCATCTTATTATGACCTCACAAATTATGAAACACAATTATGACGTCACAAAGCGCTTATTCAAGAATTACTCGCATAATTTTACTCTGATATTACATTTTTTGAGATGTTGTTTCGAATTTGGCGATACTCACCTAATTTGCAACCGATCTTTTAGATACTTTGTAAAAGTGTCGACCATATCCTAAGGTTACTGTGAGTAAAATTACAATAAATTCGATTTCATTATCGCCGACAAAATTCTTTACAGAAAGCGGTTCACTTTTTCTGGTACACGCGATACATTGCAGCCCGTCCTCTTTTTCACTAATAACTGTTACTTTTAGATGTGTTGTTGAGCACATGAAATCAAACAATTATTTAAAATGTCGAAAAAATTTAGCCTTAATTCGGAAGTTTTGAAGCGCATATCTGCAAGCAAACAGATCGAATTCGCTCGGAGTGAAAATAAAGGTTTTTTTGCTCATCCAGCGATTGTATTAAAATTTGATGGAAGATCAGAACTTACAATCGATTATAGACTGGATGATGGTCATACGACTTCCTCCCATGTTGAAGCGGAAGTGTCCTCACAGAGATCTTTTTGCATTAGTGATGCCTTGATACCGGGCAGTAATTTACAAGTTGATGGTATTGATTTGTCTACAATTAAAACTATTACAAGCATTCGTGAGTTTGCCATGGTTTCCCCTGAACAGAAACAGCTTATTATTGATTTACTCAAAAAAATTACTAATATAAAGGTTGGTAAACATTGCACCTTGAACAAAAACCGAAAAGACTTTGTTAAAAATGCAGAAAAGATTATTAAAAATGCTTCTAGGATTAATCGATCAAAATTCATTCCAAGCAATAAAGTTTACGCCGCACAGGAACCCACAAAGAACCTTCCACAAAAAGCGAAACAAAAACCTAGGCAGGAGAGTTCAACATCAGGCGGTTTAGTTGAAACCGTAATGAAAGTGGCACAAGAACAATACCTAGGGAAATCAACATCAAGCCACAGTTCTCAGGTTGAAGAAGAAGAGACAACAGAAAACAAAGGCTATATGCAGAGCTTTACTGAAGCAGCTCTTAGTGGTGCTGAAAAATTAATCACTTATTTGCTTTAATTACTTGATTTTTTAAGCGTAGACTACCGTGAAGCTAAAATTTATTGTCATTCTGGATTAGAGCTACGGAAATTTTGGCATCTGCATCTTTACGTCTGCAATGCCCACGTTTATTTCATGTACAGTATTTTGATTGAATATAGCATCCGTAGAAGCTTATTGTGCATCAGCGTTTTATAAGATACAAAAATAATAAAAAATTATACACAGTTGGCCAATACGGTTTTGTCCCTTATTTTCACATTTTTTTGCTGGTTCATTTTTTATAGAAATATTTATTAGATGTTACACAGAGTACGCTGTTGCCCGAACATCTCGTTTTGTTCGCAAAGAATGCACCAAAAGCGTTTTGTACGTTTTTCATCGCAGAAACGTGTACGTTATTGGTGCAATACTTTGCAGTCAAAACGGGATGTTGGTAAAACAACTCATAGAGTAAAGCACCTTATAAATAGCCAATTGGATGAAAAGTTTTTTGCATTAATGCATGGGAGATAAAAATGTACAAATATCGTAGAAAACCGCTCAAAAATTTATGCTGTATACATCTATCTTTACACATCAAGTGCTAATGGGGAATTACTGTTCTTGCGGCAATTGTATGTCGGACTTTGAGCAGCTAGTAAAAGCAGTTGCACCAGAAAATTCTCAATTAGTGCTAATCACCAAAAAGTGTATGAGTGTTCTAATTGATGCTATATTTCAAGAAATTTCTTAAAAAATAATTGAAGTATTGTTTTGCATAGCTGCCCAGAGAAAAAAAATGTGTGTAGGTACGCGTTCAACCTTTGTGGTAAATATTTCAACCGTTAAAACATGCTTAAAGCTCAATATTATTTGTTTGAGAGAACGCGAGAAGCTTTGTTAGAGTTCTCTAAACATCAAATTATCTCTATATTCAAATTATTTACATCTGTAGCTGTTATTGTCAAAATAAAAAACCGCTTTGAAATACAAGAAACTAAGCGTCAGTAGAGTATTCATTTTAGCAGCCAATACTGGAAAAACAGTTGTTGTTATGGAAAACAAAGATTGGGTTTCGCCGATCTAAAGGAAGATTGAATTTACCGTCTCTGCTATTGTTCGGTGTGAATACTTAACTCCAGATATTTTTGCTAAAATAGAGAATAGGGTTGTTATCAAATAAAGATTTTTAAAATTATCAAACAACAAATAATTTTTAAATCAAATATTCAAACAAATCAAACAATTTTTTATTGCTTCAAATGAGAGCGCATGAAGCACAATGTATCAATCATATAGTCACTCAAAGACGACCTCAGTTTTGTAATAAACAGTCCAGCTGCACTAAAGCATGTTTCTGCTTCTACTAAAAATGGTGGAAATGTATCTTGACAGTTTTTCAATCTTTTGAGAGCCTTACGCCATTCTTTGGTGGATTTAAAAAGTATCATTTCTTTCGTGATGTGAGTCAAAATATTTTGGGTTTTTATGGAGATTGAATTAATGCCAGAATGTTTGAAAAGGATATCATTTAATTCTTTTGCCTTTATTTTTTTGATAAGGGGTTGATCATATTTGGCTTCATTTTCTTTTATAATTTTATTTGGGTAAACCTCACAAACTAGTGGCTGGCGGCTTTGGTAAGCTCTTTCTTTCTTTGGTATATCAATTGAGACTGCCAAGAAATTCAATCATAGCACTGTGGCGACTCAAGATACCTTATTAAACCACAGATGTTTTTGCTTCATCTTGATTTTGTTCTCCGAAATACAGCAGTCAACATGTCGCCAGCAAGCTGTCCAGGTTCCTGACTCAGTTTTTGAATGATGAATTTCAAATTTTTCTTACTTTTCAGTAGTATGACATCACGACGAGAGAGAAAGAGAGAGCTGTTGCCCGGAATAATTTCGAGAGTTCTTTCAGATCCTTAGTTAAACTGAGCTCATTTTTATCTAAACATTTTGAGCTGTAGTCCGAATCCTTCAAGGTTTTTTCAACAGCTGGACGAATTTTCAAGAATCTAGATAACCTTTTCAGCAATGAATTCCATAGAATACTGGTGTCCATGATGAATTTGAGTTCCTTGCTAAATTCCGCTTGACCGCTCTTCTGCAACACATCATTCTAGGCAGGGCTTCTACGAAAAATTATAACAACCCTACGAATCTTATTGATGATTTTCTTAATCTTTTCAGTGAGTTTTTGACCTTGATCTTCATTGTCATTCTATGACTCTTTCCACGTTATTTGAGCGTTGTCACCAATATCCCATTAATAGCTGTAACTTCATGAATAGTCTCACTATCAAATGACTCATTTGTATGCTCATCTGCAATATCCTGCTTGTACAAAACATCAGTCACATCCAAATGAATGCCATGGGAACGGCAGATTTAGTGTAGTACTTCTGACAACCGACCAGTTTTCTAAAAAATAGCAGCTCCGTCAGTCACCATTCCAACAATGTCTTCTTTGAGGTTCAGGGCAAATGCTGATGGCTTTTCTGCAATTATCATCAGAGTATCCTCAGCCTTCATGGAGCCACAGGTTCGTTTCATTTCCAGTGATATTACTTTTGACTCATTCATATGCAAATTAACGCACACGTACCTTTTATTCTTTATGGAGGATCCTCTCATCAAGAGACCGAGAAAGGCGTCGATCATTTTGTGCCATGTTTTCAAAAGCATCTTTTTGATCACGTTTGATTTTCTCAGCATAGGACACAAACCTTGTCCTCATGCCCTGTCTTGATGATGGTATCTTTGATTCTTGCCCCTGAATAAATTTTGAACATCACGGCTTTTTTCAAGCTTGTAAAAAGGCAACGAATCCAGTGTAACAAGTTTTGCAAGATTTCGGGAAGATCTTTCTTTTGAAAGCAAGCTTGGATTGTCATTTGCTTTGCTCTTGCTATTATTCTTTTTGCCCTTAGATTTAGGCTTGATCTCTCTTTCTTATCCAGATGAAAAATCAGAGGTGACGAGCTGAAGTCATTCAGGTTAAATTTGGCGGCGAATCATTGTCGATATTCACCAGAAAATGATTCCCGACAGATCGTTTTCCGAACCATTCTTTCCGCTGCGTCATTTTGTAAAGATCAAAATTTCTAAACTTACAAAAATCAAAAATTGAATTGTTACGCGTGTTTGCTGCTCAACATTAAAAACATTGTCTAATTCAGTGGTTCCCAACCAATGGGTTGCGACCCCAAGTGGGGTTGCATGAAAATTTTTGGGGGTCGCTTACTTTTCAGTGAATAAAAAAATTTAATATTTGTTTTAACGCAACCTTTGTAGACTTTATGTAACTGCCATCACAAATTAATTATGGTTCCAAACAAATAGCTTTAAAAAGAAAAAGATGAAGAAAAGATTGATAACCCATAAAACATGCATGGTAGATTTTTCCTTGAACTAGAAGCAATTATTGCGGCGATCAAGCGTAACAGTTAGCTTTGTAGTGTGTAGAACATGCAGAGTCAACAGAGACGGTTTAAAGATTAGGCAAGTTGTATTTGTGTATTAAATTTTCTTGTAGAACGATAACAGTTAGAATTTAAAGGCTAAGAAGTACAATAATTATGCTGGTTGGTTAATGGTTGCTAGTAAATTGTAATGATTGATTTGCTAATTTTTTTAATATCCACAGTTACACATTCCTAAATAAATTCGAAACGGAAATGATCCGATATTTAAAAATTTGCAAAAAATGACTTCTAAAACTTCAAGAAAGCGAACTTATGATATAGCTTTTTTGAAACTTGGTTTTACAGAAGAAAATGGAAAGCCAAAATGTGTAGTCTGCGAAAAAATTCTTTCCAAAGAATCAATGAAAAGAAACAAACTGCTACGTCACTAGGAGTCGAACCGTCCAGGTTGCGTCGACAAACTGTTGGAATATTTTCAACGCAAATTAGAAGCACTACCAGCGCAAGCAAAGGTCATGAAAGCATTTACTACGGTAAATAAATGTGCTGTCTATGCTTCTTACATTGCTTCCTACGAAATAGCAAAACAAAAGAAAGCACACACAATCGGAGAAAAATTGATACTCCCGGTAATGAAGAAGGTGGTAAAAACAATGATAGGAGAAAAAGAAAGTGAAAAATTAAACGTTCTCTCATTGTCAAATGATACTGCTAAGAGACGAATAGAAGACATGTCTGGTGATGTCCTTAACCGAATAGTAAATCAAACAAAAGCTTCTCCTTTCTATGCAATTCAATTGGATGAATCCACAGATGTTGCTGGTTTTCCTCAACTATCAGTATTTTTTCGATACATCTACAATGGGGAAGTTTCCGAAAATCTGTTGTTTTGTAAAGCTCTGCCGTTACATACTAAAGGCGAAGATATTTTTAAATGCCTTGACGCATTCTTTAATGAACATTCAATCCCTTGGGAAAATTGTTCCGGGATTTGTACAGGTGGCGCAGCGGCAAATACTAGTATCAACTCTGGAGTAGTGAAACGTGTTAAAGACAAAGCGCCAGAGGTAAAATGGACGCATTGTTTTCTGCATAGACAAGCATTGGCATCAAAAAAAAATGTCGGAGGAGTTGCATGATACACTAGATGCTGTTATAAAGTGCGTAACCTACATAAAAGCAAGACCTCTCAATTACCGCTTGTTTTCTTGTTTTTGCAATGAGCTGGGCTCCGATCACACTGGATTACTACTGCATTCAGAAGCACGTTGGCTATCATAAGGTCAAGTTCTAAAAAGAATTGTTGAACTGCAAGAAGTAATTACCTTTTTTAAGAAACAGAAGCAGACATCCTTAGCAGAACAATTCAGTCAAGAAAAGTTTATGGCAAACGTGACATATTTGACTCGCTGAACTCACTTAATCAATCCATGCAAGGTCCTGGATTCACTGTCATTGATCACAACGCGAAAATTACCGCCTATTACAAAAAGTTAATCCTGTGGCAAAGTTACGTGAAACGAAATGAATATGGTATGTTTCCGCAGCTAAAGGCATACCTTTCTGAGAAAAACGTAAATATCATGGAGATCATTACTGGGCATCTTGAACAACTTACTAAAAATCTTGAACAGTATTATGATGCCACAATAATGCCGGCCATCAAACAAGACTAGATGATTGATCCCTTCGCAGTTATTAATTTTCCTGAGCTACCCCTACGTGTTGCAGAGGAGCTCATGGACATGACTGCTGAAGCATCAAACCGTCTTTCTTTTTAATCATTCAAGAAAAAACATCCAACCTTATCAGAAAATATTTATTTTAGGGTTTCAATGTGCACAGTTTATTCGGCCTTATCACAGTTTGTCATAAAACAACTGATTCCTTTTGCAAAAACATATCTCTGCGAAGCAGGCTTCAGTGCAATGAGTGTACTAAAAACAAACAAAAGAAATCGATTGGATGTTGAAGATGACATGCGGTTATGCCTATGTAAAGTCATATCAAGATTCCAAAAACTTACAGACAATATGCAGGCACAATGTTCATACTGAGTTAAATAAATAAATCTTATTTTGGAATATTGTTGTATCATTTTTTTGCGGGGTCACAAGTATATGTAAATTTTGTTTTTAGGAAAATTAGGGTCACGGGAAAAAAGGTTGGGAACCACTGGTCGAATTTATTCGAGTAGAAATTAGTCTGTTGCGTACATGCGAGAGCTTGCACCTGCACGCTCACACACGTGCGATTGTTACGCTTATTCTTGTGTCCCACATGATCATGAAAAAATGCGAGTCTCCTTGTCTTTCAGCTGCACATTATACCTGATAGAAATTAGTTGCCTTTTCGAGAAAAACATGTGGAGTCTCTAGCAGATAATTTTTCAAATAATTGAAAATTTTTAATAATCAAATATTTGCTTGTTTGATAACAGCACCAGCGGAGACAGCAGGAAAGGTGTATGAATTCTTAATTTTGTATTTAGTGTGCTATAACACTTTTTGTTTTCAGCTTTCTAATTATTTGCACAGCCATGTCTTTGTGCATGTTATAGTTCATTGTCCCATATCTGTTCATTTCATTTTCCATTGATTATACGGGGTGGCGGACGAGTGTAAAAACACTAAAGTACCAACTAAATCTGATGTATTGGTTATTCTTCTTCCTAAGTTAGCTGCCTGTGCTTTGCAGAGGCAGCTGCGGGTCTTCATCGATCGGTTGCAAGAATCATTTCTATTAGCTAGGTTTCGCATATGAATCAGCTTGGTGACTTACAAGCCAGTTTAGCTAGCAGAGGTCGCTGCAAACTACCTGTCTACCTTTGATTGTCTGATGAATTACGCATTCACTTCGTCATTTTTTTATGTCATACCGCAGCGTACACTGACTTTTGAACACATGCGCCAAATAAATGTAAGTTTACCCATTTGCACATATTTAAAATTTTCAAAATAAATTTCTATCTCCTTCCAATTAGGAGTAGCGTCCTTTAGTTTACTGTTAATACACTCGTGCGCCACCCTGTATGTAAAGCGAAAAGTGCCATTTTGAAAAATGGTAGGTAGCCTTTTAAAAGCGTTAGAGCTTGGAACTCTCTGGCACCCCTTTATACAAAACCTGGTCCGTGAGTTTAGTGGAGTTGGGTTTAATTTAGAGAAGTGTTTCATAATCATTTTAAACATGTGGCACGTTTTCAAACTAAACAGAAGTCTATGGTCCAATTATAACATGTTTTCCGCAATTTCAATAATGTTTACTTCATTAGATAATTTGGAAATAACAAGCCGTGGCCTTGCTAGCAATTATGCTAAGGCCCACCGATTGAAAACCGTTGAGTGAGAGTACCCATATCATTTAGAAATCCAGCAACCCATCTTTAATTTGAAAAAATTTTTGTCTTTCACCTCAATTTTTTTCTCGAAGACACCTAGTTTCGATAAAAATCTGAGTGACTTTTAAAAAATATTGAACATTGGTTTTGACGTAAAATAATCAGCACCGGGTCAGCCTTTCATCGTTTCTGGCAATTGACTGCATAAAGTACAGTAGACGCCGCTTAATATGACCACCTTGGGACCAGACCATTTTGGTCATAATATGCGAATGGTCATAAAAGCCGAAGCCTCCATAATAGCTCCTGAATTGACGCTGTAAGCCACAAGAAGTCCAAACACCGTCAAATTCATCGTTTAACCGAAGTAACAGTGTGACGTTGGGAGCAAAACAAAGTACAGTACTGTGACAGTACAAGTGATGGCAAAACTAAGTACAGTATGTAACAATATGCTGAAAAGGCGAAGTTACAAGTGCGAGGCGGGAAAAAATACTGTACTGTAATAAGAGATGGAGAAAATGTTAGTCATATTATCCAAAATTTGGTCATATTAAACGGAGAATTTTAAATGGAGAAATTTCGGACCGTACCAAATTGGTCATAATAAGCGGCTGGTCATATTTTCCGTGGTCATAATAAGCGGCGCCTACTGTATTGCCGATTCGCTGGTTCATTTCGGTAAAAAATTTCCGTTTTGGTGTTTTAAATCTGTCGAATATATTGTAGACTTGATACATCGCTATGCAGCAAACTGAGGAATTCAACCAACGCTTTGAGCATTCCTAAGGGCTTGGCAGGTTTATAAAGTTTGAGAAACATTGATCTACTGTAGAGCAACGCAGCAGGATTAAATCATTCTGTAGCGAACGCAGCTAGGAATAGCAGATCGACAGAACAAAGGACCGCGCCGCGGTTACATAATTGCCAAAACATACAAGATAGTAGGTGCTAAATAGGTCATTGACCTTATAGGACACTAAATTTTACAGCAAAAATTGTAAACTTAAAACTTGAGCACATCGAAAAATAATTGCAATGAAAAACGATCTATGCCGAAACAGATTGCACCTACAATATACCATAAAGCGCAATTCTGTCTGTATCTCTGTCTATCTGTTTGTTTTAGCTTTTTAAAAATTGCTCATCAAACTTCGCAAGTTTGATCACCAGCCCCTGGTGAGCGTTATAAGGGCGTTGGTGACGTCATGATGACGTCAAAATCAACAATATTTTTTTTAACATGCGCATTACCTGACAGAGGACAATCACTTTTTGCTCAAACGAAAACCAACTTCCCACTTCCCACATTACAAAAACTTTCATTTTTTTGGGGTCCAAAATGAGGTCACAATCAATGATTTATTGCACAATCTATTTTTTGTTCTTTTTCGAAAAGTACTCATTGCACAAACGCGATTAAACGTTCTTTCAAGCTATATTAATGAAGTACTTTCGACAAAAACAATTTAAGCTTTTTTGACGAAGCTACGAGCAATTCTTTATTTAAGCACTTTAACCCCTCCCCAAAGCATTTTTCTTCTGCTTTTGCTTGCACGCTTAAAACTGGCTCTGTGATGTCATAATACGTCTTGTACGATTATCGCAAATCTTTTGCTACCACAGATCATAGTAGGAAGATGTTTTAAAAATTGCACCGTTTTTGCAAAATCAGTTTATTTAAAAACTGATTTGTGACCTTATTTCTCTACCGATTTTCAAACTTTGTTCAACTAGTTAAAAATTATTTCAAGGTGATTCCGATAGTGTATAATATGCACAACTAATATTCGTTTTATACTGAAAAAAGTAAACTTAAAGATCTTTTGTGTAACTTTTTACCCTCTCAAAATGTGGTAAACTGAATAAAAACAGGTAATTTTAATACAAAAACGTTGTAGTAAGATACTAACAATTAGTGTTCCTTGAAAGCTTAAGAAATTTGCTTTCCAGCAATATGTGACTTTAATTACTTAAGATAGTAATTCTCTGAGTGGGTTCCGCAGAATCCTTTGGTTTTACAAAGCAAGGTCAGGGGTTTTCGTAAAGCTACATTAGTAAAGAATTACGCAGTGAATTCCGAACATAGCCGCCAATCTTTCGAATATATCCCAAAATTGCATATCGAAAGGCGATCGATCTTTAAAAAAAAAGGTCTTCATGACATTAACTTTGTCAAATGAAACATTTCTTTGACCGTATTAAGTATCACTTTAAATAAGGGTTCCGCTATCTCATCAGTAATGTGAAAGGATTCCATCACAAAAAAGTTTGAGAATCACTGATTTAAGGCTAAAGATTAGTTTACAATGTCTGATCAAAAATTGGTTCCCACAGATCATGTTTTATTTTTAGTTGAACAATTATGTTACTTGACCTTGCAAACTTGCAATTCTTATACAAAGTTAATCTTTGGTACATTTTGACCACTTTTGCTCACAAGCATAGTTATTTGACATTATCTGTCGACGTTTTCGAAAAGATCCATCAAACACTGAAGTCCCTAAATCTTTATGAAATGTAGTCTGCCGGTCAAAAACACGCAAAATTTTGGTGCCTGCAGTTCACAAAATTGCGATTTCTAGAAAAACTAAGTCTTTAGGTACATTTTACTATTCTTTTTTGATAGCATGGATCTTTGGCATTATCTATCAAATTATTCAAAAAGATTTACCGACAAATGAAATCTACAAATTTTAATATGTAGCCTACTCCAAGCAAAACACTTGATGATCACCCAAGAAAAAGACGATGGGGTAAAAATAATCCTTTCTTATCTTTTTGCAACAAAATGTAAGTGTCGAGCTACATACGATATACGTGTTGAAGCAATTTTCTTTGCAATTGAGCGAGGCTGCCGCAGCCAGCTAATCTCGACATTATTAATGGGGGCCCCTCTATTGCTATGACTTAACTGTGAGTGCTTCATTTCGGGTTAGTTTGCTCTTTGCATCGCGAGGTTTATGCCATGGCCAAGAAATATGCACGCAATCAGAGACGTTGGTTCATATCAATTTGTCTACAGCAGGGGTGGGCAACTCCTGGCACGCGTGCCGAACTTGGCACGCGAGCACTTCTATCCGGCACGTGAGCGAGGCCTCGGAAACGAGATTCTTCCCCCTTGAAATAAAAAATTTAATAACTTTAAAGTCGCAGTATTATCGTATGGAACTCGGTGTCCGTTTCTTCATTTTTGTTGGTTAACAATCCGTTATGTAATTTAACCCTTTTTGTGCTTTTGATGCCATATGGCTGCAAAGAAATGTATTATGACGCAACAATTTGGTGAGTTCGTAACCTTAACATATTTTCTCAAAACAAACGTAGTTGTAATTTGACTACACACGCAGTATCGTTCGTCTGCGCCGCCATTTTTTCTTCATTTCTGCTTGGTTTATGAAGCTGCAGAGCGCATGCCAATTAGAGTTACTTGTAACTGTACTCTCCACGTTTCCATCTACATATGCTTATAAGTCTTGTAATAGGAGTAACTTGATTGATGAAACTAATAGTTCGTGTATATCTCAGAAGGTCACCAAATATAAACCCAATGTAAAATCTCTGTCAGCGGTAATGCAGCAACAGAAGTCTCACGGATATAGCACAAGAAAAGCGTTCAAAGCTTTTTGTCGGACTGATATTTTCGTTGAAGAGTAACTTAAGTCTTGTTTAAAAGGTTTAATGTGGAGGTTCGTTTTGAAAGAGGCAAAACATTGCTTTGTTTGGGCGTTGTTTTCAAGGTGAATAAAAGTAAATATGGTTATATCGTGTTTTCACTGTTTGGGTGAATATTTATTGTAAGCGCCAAACAAACTTATCTAAACTTTTGAATTTGATACACTTGGGATTCGAACCAACTTCATTTAATCTTACCTCAAAATTCTACATAGTTAACGCCTGGCCCACAATTATTCAAATGCACTGCCTGCAAACAAACGCGTCTTTTCTTTTTCTATTACGAAATCAGCAATGCCTTGAGAATCCGCTTTGGTGTCCTTTGTTCATATACGGTAGTTTTTTGGTGTATTGAGTTGAGCAACGTTCAATTGGAAGTAGTGCGAAGTCAAGTTATGTGGTTGTTAGTTGACGCTGGTGTGTCGAAATAAAAGCGAATTTCCCCAAGTGACTGCCGGAACTGCCGGTAAGTGAATTCAACGTTTAAATTCTTCGTAATTGTATCGTATTTATTTAATTGTGTTGAAAATTGTGTATTTTATTTTTAGAAAACGGTGCAAGTTCGAACGAAATAAATTTTAGAACAACAAAACCCGTGTGAGGCTCCAAAAGTCACATCAAATTCCTATAGCCGCAACAACAAGTAAACGGCGGCTATATTTATTATTTCTTCAAGGCACTTCACATACACCTTTAAAGATATCAAGTAGTATGTTCTCACAAATTTTGGTTGGCACGCGGAAGAATTTTAACATTGATTAGGCTGATTTTGGCACGCAAACTGAAAAAGGTTGCCCACCCCTGGTCTACAGTAACGAAAAAGTGGTAAGTAGCAATCCTAATAATAATGGCTCAGCACGCATTGTGAGGTCATCATGTTAAATGCCATCACAATGCTTGCCTCTATTCACTGGAAACAGCAGCAAGCAGCAAAATTATCTACTATCATTTTGATAGCGAACATAAATGGTAAAGCCCATTACTGATATTTGTAATTGCAATGATATCGGTACAAAATACTAATCTTCATTTAAAAGCAAGAAGGTCTGGATTAGGGGCAAAGTTAAATCTCATAAAATCCCAAGTTTAATAAAAGGTCAAAATTAAACAATAATATTTGTTTAAATTTTAAACAATTTTCAACTCTTTAAAAACAATTTTCAACTTTTAAATTTTCAACTCTTTTAAACAATAATAGCATGAATTTGTAACACTGGATTAAGAGGAAATGTTTTTGTTTGAAAAGAGCTTAATAGGCGCCTATTGCGATAGGTTATAAGACTTAGGGGAAAGGCATGGCCCCTTTTCATGCTATGGTCGAATTAAAGCAAACAGCGCAGGAAAAAATCTTAATGACACATATATCAATACAAAAGCGGGCCATCAAATCGTCAAATAAACCTACCACTAAATAGCTCATTTCTTAATTGTCAAAACGACTACCATTTAGGCGACACCATCATGTTTACTGTTTCACCCCCTCCCTTACTCTTTCAAAAATTGCGAATGTTAGTTTGCAACATCGTTCTTTCATTTTGAATAGTTCCAGTCTTCATTGATAAACCAACATGATCACCATTACAAGTACAGGAACTACGGCTTATATTTAGTAAAACATTTCGTTGTTGCTCTCACAAATGTTTGTACGGTGAAACTGGCGCAGCTGCATTAATTGAAACGCTTTAAATCGGCACGGGTGATGGTAAGTCCTGCCGGAGTAAAATCGAACCATACTCAAGAGAAACATATTTTCTATTTTGCTTGATAATAGCTTTATAGAACTATCGGAATCAAACCTAAAAATTTGGGAAAAGCAAGGACTCTTTTAACTTCTTGTAGCATTACCTAAGCGAGGAAAAACGAATATGAATCATAAAGCGTAGCCAGCACGGACTTCAGAAAGTTTGAGGGAAAATCAAAATTAACAACGTCATTGTGTCAAATTGCACCACATGGAATATATTATAGGTATTTTGCTTTATAATAACTTTGTAAAGCTACCGGGGTCAAACCAAACATTTGGGGAAAAGCAAGAACTCTTTTCACTCCCCAGGGCACGTCAAGCTGGGAGAAAAGAACATCTACATTATGTGTAGCTCGCGCGAACTCAAGAAACTTTTGGGAAAATCAAAAAAACAGCGTCACTGTGTGAAATCGCACCATACAGGAGACATTTTTGTTAGTTTGTTTGAAAATAGCTTAAAATCAGATATGTGTTTTCTACTTTCTAACTACGGCAACCGCAAGGCTCCTTTGGGTTCGTGTCAGCAATGAACAGAGTGCATGGGCCTAAGGCGTAGCCACAATCTTGAAATGAAAAATTCTGTTAGGAGAAGGAGCACAAACAGTCGTGAAAATGTTAGGTGCAGAAAACATATAAAGCTTTGGTAACACTTCACACAAGAGCCTGATAGGTAGAGCCGGCTCTGCCGATGGGACTGATGGGGACTCTTCGAGTGACGGCGTCGTATACACTATAAAACAAGAATGTTTTTCTTTTGCTGATATGCTGCCTGTTAAGGTATTTATGTTTATATTCTACAGCATTGTAATAACAAAAACCCAAGTTTAAGAAAAAATCAACATAAAACCATAACCATAACAATTTGTAAAACTGAATTTACAGAAAACATTTCTTTGAAAATAACTTGGTTTGGTTTGCGCCAACTAAAACATGGTAAATGGTTTTGGAGAAGCCTCAGACAAATAGCGCAACCAATAGAACTTCATACCACAAATGCAAATTTAAATAGCCGGTTAATATAAATAGGAAAGGGGCAGCACCACATCGCAAATAGGCTTACCACTAAATAGCTTATTTCTGTAATTGTGAAAGCAACCACCGTTTCGTCGCTATCATCAGTTTTGATTGTGTTTCAATCCCTTCTCCCTTACAAGTATTAACGATAATTTAGAGCAAGATTCTTTTTGAGCATTACCAGTCATGATTAAGAGAATATGATGATTACGATTTTGTGTGCAGACATCGTGGAAGCGCATAAAATTTATTCACTTTTCGCTACTGCTCACACAAGAGCCCCGTGGGCGTAACCGGAAACCGAAATACTAAAACCCGACATTACTGATGGAGAAGCCCTGCCGGGCGACGTCGGCAAAGCCGGCTAGTATTGTAATAAAGTGCCACAAAAGCTTCTATGGCGCAGTTTGAGAGTAGGTTTAAGCCTCTTTGATATTTTGCTGAACCGAAATATGGAATGCCACGCTAAAAAGAAGCAGATATGAATAAACTACATCATTTCAACCCACTTAAATACAAAAGTTCATAAAATTAAAAGTTACATCGTACTGTACTGTTTTCTGTTTATTCGCTTTGCGGCCAAAAAAATATATTCAATGCCACAATGTTAGCTACCTCGGTCTCCGAGCTGAAAAAGCATACCTAGGTCCAGTATTGCAACCAGTTGTTACTGAAGGGGAGGAGACAGGATTTATTGCAACAGTTTAATATTAACTCTTTTGCTCCGCGTGGCAGGCGTATAGTCCTGCACACAAAATAAATGGCAATTAAAACTAAGAGTTATCTGGCAATTTAGTTTCAAAACAAACGTAAAACCTTGTTTTGATACCAACTTTTTCCAAGTGGTGATTTTAATAAATGTTTGGGTAACTGAAACCGAAGGGAGGCAATGACATAGTGGCTCTCCTTGTTGTACCCATGTCTCTGTTTCTGGACGCTTGTGTAATGTTATTTTGGAGTTGTTTTGTATCATTGGGAATTTTTCGGCGAAGCTTAACAAATAAACTATTTTGCTTCGTCACGATAGAAGGATCTTTATTGTAGTTGGCCAATATGGTTTGACGCCTATTTCTATGAAATTCCATAAAGCTTACAATATTTAGCCCCAATGTTGTTGCCCTTCAGCTTTTCCCAATTAGGGGTCGCCACAGCAGATAATTTCTGATCTGCATTTTTATTGCATGGCTTTGGTTTACGGTCGCATGCCCTTCCTGCCACCAACACTTTTTTTAGAGGGAAAACTGGACCACCTGTCTCCCACATAAAGGCGGGAGCATCCCATTAAGTTTCTTGCCAAAGAAGACAACAAGCGAACTCGCCGGCTCGTTCTCCAAAACTCCCCTTAAATACCGAATGCCGGGCAGGGAAGCTGTGGATATCGTTTTTTAAAAATCTTTTGAATAATAAACCCTTCCGACTGCGAATTGGACGCTGTAACCACTACGCCATTGCGCCGGCTAGTAGTAGAGCATAATTAGTCCCAATAGTTTTTAAAATTCTAAGGGGCCTCAGCAGAAAACATATTTTCTTGGACTACCCTGTCATTTTGAGATGAACTTTGCATCGATTGGCATCACTTATGCGCCTGCTATCACACAAAAATTCTAGTTGCGCGCCTATACTAACCTCTGGTAAAGACAAGATATATTGAACAAATACATTAAATTATTTTAATTTTAATGTTTTCATAAAAGGTGATTTGCCCGATTTGTCCTCAAAACAAACGTGAGAATTTTTTTAAAGATTAAATTTTTCAAGCGGCGATTTTCTTCATATTGCTTTCAAAAAACGTGACGACTTTTTATTTTCAGAAACGATACATAGAAAATCATGCAATTCTATAGAACGCCGAAACTTCAAATTTCTAAATATGGTAATGCCTCACCAGCATTCTCTACTTCCCTCAATCCCTATCAGCATCTCACATGCTATCTATATCACATAGGCACTTCACCTGTCTCAATCGCACTACACTAGAATCAACATGCAGGGATAGTATACGAGTATAATGTCAGCCTATTACAGTCAGCACAACACAAAATAACAATACCTGAAAACGTTGTTTCGGATTACTGATCCTCATCAGCCGTATGCTTATTTTCTGTAATACCCTGCACAAAACACCCCTACCACCCCTCTTTGGTTCAATTAAAGACCAAAGTCGTTACGTTGGATTGATTTTATGCGGGAAACACTTTAGATGGACTGGCTTATAATAGGCTATTACAGATTTATTTTTTGTGATAAACCTGTGAATGGTTGGCATGTGAAATGTTGCTATGAATTGAGGAAAGTTGAGAATGCTTGTGAGGCATTACCATATTTAGAAAATTATATAAAAAAATTGCTCCAAAACCATCACCAACATTATACCGTACAATAAAATAATTTTTTACAACTTTTGAACAACCCTCGGTCGGTTTTGACCTTGTTGGTTCTCGTCAGGCGGGTGTACAATTTTTTTATTTCCAACATTATATTTGCTGACGTGGTCAAAGTTCACATTTTATTTCAATTGTTTATTTACCAAGAAACAAAACATGAGTGATTTATGCGATAACATTTTCGGGACCTAACTTGGTTACCTCTGCTCTGTAACTAGTAAATTACTACGCAAATCTTATATTAAACTTATAGCTCAAAAAATGACTGCTGCAGTAATGCAAACAAATTGTGGGCAAATTTAGGGAAATTAAACCTTTTATCATGAAATGGATATGCAGTACACAGCAATTGTAGGCTACATCCTGTCGTGGTATAAGCTTATGTTTGGTGATTTGGGAAAAATAAACAATAAATTAAGAAAAAACTCGTAAGTCTGTAGCGGCTTGCTTTCCTAATGACTTCTCAGCGTTTTTCAGCACCATTACCAACAAACAAAAGATGCTGCTAAATGTTACACCAGCCATGAATTCATGCTGTCTGAAGCTGGGGTCTTACAGAATTTCAAGCATGAAATTCGGACCTTTCGAAGTTATTGGTTTATTGGGAAAAGTTATAATCACTCAGTCATTTTGATGACTGCAACAGAGTGCAAGAGGATTTTTCTCTGTTGGATACATCAGCTGATTCAATAAAGAAAACAGGAATGAAAGAAAGAAATTCTGAATGTCTTATTAAAAAAAAGGACGTAATCAAGTGTGAAACCGTACTCATCCAAACATTATTTAATTTTGCACTGATGGTTCTAAAGTGTAAAAAAGAGTAGTTACGAAGATTTATTGAGAATATCCTAATAACTCTGAAATACCCCAAGATTTCTTTTACTTTTGAACTTGGAGTATAGTGTTTCAAGCAATACTCTTTTGCTATTCGACAGTGGCAATAAATTTTCATCGAGATAAAACTCAAAATCCAAATAAAATTGTGCTGTTTGACAGCCAAGCAGCAATTAAGGCCTCTAAAATCATCCTATGAAAATCTTAATAAGAGTATTGCGATACATCAAAAAGCTTAACAAATTACATAAACGTAATGGTGCACTCTGGGATGCTGTGTGCACTCTGTGCACTCAGTGGTTAAGACACTTGCCTCGAAAGCGTAATATCCGAGACAGAATCGTGGAAGTGCCTGAATTTGGAAAAACAGCTCCTTTTTGTACACAGGGTGTAATGACACAAGTAGACATTTGTGTCAAAGGAAGGACAGCTGAGGGAAAGAAACTGGCCCTCCCACTTTTATCAGTGTCCTGGGTCAATGATAATAGGAGCCTCAATTTTTTTATCTTTAAATCTTAAAATCAAGTACGAGACAACTAACTATGTAGCGGCCGATTAATTGTTGGCTGACCGCTAAAGGGATTCGGGTGGCTTGAGGATAGCCTCACAATGATTTAAGTTTGTGTTCCATTTATTGGTTGAACTTGTACCGCATGCTATAAAGAAATGTCATTGCATTAGAATACAATACAACATTATATATGCATGTATCAATAATAATTTAAGTTAAAACATCGTGATAAGGGCTCATACGGTATAAAACTAATTTTAGATATGTGTAATTCATTTTACTGGCAATTTCGCCGGTCACTTGATTGAGTTATGGCAATTTGAGCATTAAACATTTAAACAATTTGAACATTATAATTATTGATCTAAATAAACGAAAAGAAAGACACAATAAATTCAATCTGTGGTGATATATACAGGGGAGTGCAAAAGTAGGTATGCAGCATTGTCACTTTAGTGAAATTAGTGACATATTGTATTGAAGTAAAAAGCGACATATCTCATAATATAAATACATCTACTTTTAATCATTTCGTTTTATTTTTCCTGATAAATTGGACTTTTTCCAACAGATGAATTGGACGCCGTGATGCTATCGATTGGCCGCCACCCTCGCCAGATTTAACTCCTATGGACTTCTTTTTGGGGAAAACTGAAAGGATAAGGTTTTTTCATCCAAATCCCGCACTGCTAAAGACATGATTCAATTCATTTTTGGGGCTTGTCAAGAAACCGATCCTGATAAAGACCTTTGTTCTAGTGCGTGCATGAGTTTTCGTTCTCGGTTAGAGGAATGTGTAAACGCTGACGGCAAGCAATTCGGGTACCTGAGGGACTGAGGCTTCTTATGGCATGAGTTTTTTATTACATGTTATGCAACATTCGTTTTTTGTGTAATAAATGCTGTTGATAAGGTACGTGTTTAATTCTTTTTTATCACTGTACACCTACTTTTGCACTCCCTGTATATGCTTTCACATTGAATTTGGTAGCTGTAACTAAACTTCTATCTCTTAAAACTTAGAATTTAGTAGTTACTTAACTTTACAAACTAAAATCTATTTTGAACAAAATGAAACTGAAGCGGAATTAGAACCACAATGCAAATTTCGCATTAAACAGAAAATGCGGAATTTGTTTTGTAGGTAATGAGTTATAATGAAGTGGACTGTGCATACCGGCAACTGATTTATTAGTATAAGAATTGAAGGAGATGATTCAAATCCCAAATAATTAATGGTTTATTTGGGTTCTACAAACTATATTATTGTTGCATTGACTTGTGGAGACATAGGTTTCTGTGGTAACAAATGGACGGACGATCAGATGAATACAAGATTTGTGTCGCGTTTTTAATATATGTGATATTATTAATAGAACTTTCGGTTCTATCTCAATTTCAAATTCCTTTAAAATTGAGGCGACGTGTGATAATCGCTCGGATAATTAGGTCTGGCTACAACTTAATAAAAGCTTGGATAATATATTCACAGAAATGGTACTTCACGACTTCAAAACTTCTTCGCTCAACGATTCCAAAAATTAATCACTTTATCACACAATCAAGAAAGACCGCAA
Organism: Trididemnum clinides; assembly: GCA_963675345.1. NCBI lineage: Eukaryota > Metazoa > Chordata > Ascidiacea > Aplousobranchia > Didemnidae > Trididemnum > Trididemnum clinides. The sequence goes on from OY776297.1 coordinate 6,741,467, forward strand.
AATAAGTCCACCACTAACTATTCAATATTCTCCACGTCCACAAAATCCACAATAAATTATCGCAAAAAAAACAACACCGTAATGGGTCTTCCTTAACCCGTCCAACCACTCTTGTTTCTATTTTTCGCTCTCTCTTTGGCCCTCTTTCTCTCGGGCTCTGTCTGGCTCTTTTTGGCAAAGAAAATCCCATCGCCTTATATAAAATCGACGAAACAATTTAGACAACCCTCGAACGAAATCACGTGAACAAAAGGAAAAAAGCATTACAAGTTACGTTAATCGTTTATCGAAATTCTTCGAAGAAGGTAGAATCACTAGACCGATCTGGAATTTTACTTTGTCGTCATAACGATTTTGACGTAATAAATGGCGTACACAGCAATCGGCTTGCGAGGAAAAAAGGGTCTTTCCCTCAGTCAGCAGTCGAGCGAACAAATAACGCAGCGCTTTACACAATATGAAAACAACTCTTAAGCTTATAAAGCAAATTTCCTTATTCGTGACAATTTGCAATAATTGCTCAAGGTCCTACACTATTTATACCGACTTCTTGTGATAGTACAGCCATATAAAGAACTTGTTAACACACTGATGAACAGGCATCGGAAAAAAAAGAAAAAATGTTTAAAAATTAAGGAAAATGTTGGTTCTGCATCACATCGCTTGGTCAGCGTCCCCTAATCCTCAAAAGGATATGCTCTACCTAAATCAGGTTACGCAGATTTGACAGGAGCGTGCGATCTACAATAAGTTTGAGAAAACCAATGGTCACTGTGGATCTTTATTTATTACGGCCTGGAGAATAAAACAGCCATTTATCATGTGAGCAGGTGTAACTTTTCGGGATATTTGGAGCAAGTATTTTGAGCATCAGGTAATTACAGTCAATATCGTAATTTGTAAAAGCAACATAACAAAACTAACAACGTTTTTACAGCAGCCAGAAAGACTTCAAATATGACGAACAACTTCTACAAACTTAAAACCTAGCTCAAGTTGTAATATGATGAAATACAATTTTACATCTAAACAATGTGCTGGTTTGAGACATTGTCTACCTACCCCATTGTCTATGAAGTAAAACTGTGCTTTTGGACAAAACACTTAGTTTTTAATTTCCATTTTCGTGATACCAATAACTTACAAACCGGTATTTACAGATGTCCAGCACGATACTCAGCACTGGCAGTAATGTTATAAACAAATAGACTCGTTCTTTTGACAATTTATGTTTGAAACTTGACGTTTCGCTCCCCTTAGTAACCGGGGAGCTTCCGCAAAAAACGATAGATGTTGTTGCCAATGTAACATGTAAACTGTTAAACACAAAAATATCAAGACAATCTGTATTATTAAACACCAAAAATTACTACTAATGTCGCTGAATACGGTTAAGTCACCCGCCCTGTACCCTAGTGACTGGCAGATGACGATTCGACGACTAGAAGATTAGCTTGGTAGAGTGCAACGACTACCTTCTATGCCCTATCCTTCGGCCTAAGGACTTACGCTTATGAAGCTAAGTTGCAGCCCACTCTTTAACACCACAACTTATATTAATGCATAAGCGGTTGCACTCCGAAAATCACCGACACCACACTGTAGCAGCCGATAGTCCCCCTTCCTTCTAGTAGTACTTGGCCCTTGCCTTCTAATTCTTCACCCTTCTTCCTTCTTTTCTTTCTTCTCTGTTCTGTCGCCTGTTTGCTTTCGTCTTTCTCTCTCTGAGTTTTCAAAATGACCCACCCGTATATATACTTCCCATTCGAACGTAACCAAAACAACGTTCCCAAATATTTTACCCAATCAAAAAAATCTAGAAACTAAAAATTAACAAGAAAAGGTTTGAAAACGGGGGAATGCCGGAAACTGCTACCCAAAGAACAACCAATAAAAACACATATAAAATCAATTAAAAAAAAGCTTGTCTACGGGGGGAGTACAGGAAATAACTACCAATAAAATTGCTTTGAGAATAAAATACACAAGCGACGGTTTGTATACGGGGATGTACCAGAAATAATGACCAAAACAGGAAAACTACGTCGACACGGGACAATCAGATGAATATTCCTGAGATTATTATTGTTACAACTAACAAGGCAGGTAATTACGTAACAACAAAAACATTATTGCATTTTAGAATCAAGGGCGGGTAAAGTACAAAGTGTTATAAAATACATACTGTAAATTACGCCCTCTAAGTTGAAAATTTGACACCAAATTTCAGGTCTAAAAATCTATCCTCGACTTATACGGCAGTGACTTCAGATTCGAGAAAAACATCAAAAATCAAAATTACATGATATACCACATAGGTATTTATTAATAAAATGGTAAAATGCTGGTATTCCTACTCAACATGTGATCGATCAAACACAAAGTCCCATTCCTCACCATCTAAATAGTCATAGTAAGGATCCTCTTTTGGAATAATGTCATGCTCCACTGATGATGAAGGGATATCGTATTGAATACCATTTCCTTAGCTACACCTCATCTCTGATGCCGACTAAAATATTTCGATCAAGCGATTTGAGCCAGAGTAGACGTTGGACTTACACGGCAGGTACTTGTCAAAATTAGGATTTTTAGGCCAAGCTTTTTAATCTCGACGCATATGCTGGAGTTTAGGGTAAGACATCATTTGTTGGCGGTAAACACACTATAAAAAGCAGGAAAATTTGCATTATCATTACGATTAATTTTATTTATAATATCGAGTCCATCTGGTTATAATGTCAATAGGCTCGACAAACGAAAAATGCCGGCTATTTTTAATGGCATTAATGTCGAGGAAGAGATATAAAACAGAATTTTTTTTAGACAGATTGTAAAAAATGTCTTAGTTTTAAAAACTGTTGCAGTAAAAAATGATAAAAAGTGCAGGTCATAATAATAATAACTATACTTGTAGACCAGCAGTTAGTTCCGTCATTTCGTCATTTTATTTTCATCCTCATTTCCTCAACTAACAGTGCCGTTCTAGCCAATGTAATTCCATTTGGATGTCATATTTTGTTTTACAGCTGTTCTTACACAAATATTTTAAATGGTTATAACGAGTGCATTATTATTTACAAAAACCCAATTGCTAGCTTGACGGTCGTGGTTCACCACAAACACGTCAATTGATATCTTACTTATGGATAGCACATAGCTGAAAGCAGGATTCGATTTTATGTAAATACCAATTAAGTTAATCGAAAATGTACAAAAGTTTAAAAAGTGATTTACTTTTTTCTTGAACATCGTTCTCTATTCATAAAATATTGAAATATCATGATAGCGCAATGATCTAAATTGAGAAAAAATATTTTGTGTAAAATTGTTAGGTTAATAATCTGCTTAGTTATCGAGCTAAGATACAGGAGTTGCTAGTTGCTAGTTTGCTAACTAGCAACTAGCAACTCCTGTATTTTATAAAATGATAAGTCTTGACAATGATCCTGCACCCCTATTGGGGCTTACCGAGGTGACTTGTTGTCCATGTCATGTGTGTGTGTGTGTGTGTCCTTGAATGTGACTCCCATTATATAGGTATTGCTGTATCGTATTCTTTTGTATTGCATTTTTTTTGCACCCAATGACAAATTTGTTTTTTTAGCATGTTTATTATTGAGCGTTTTTTATACCTGTGTGATGAGACTCAATAAGGTCACAACCGGTTGCCGGTTATTGACATGATGTAATAGATTGCTGCGTGGTACGGTATGATGCTGGTGATCATTTTTGAGCAAATTTTTCTGTTTTATTGAACTAAGATAATGAGCAAACAGCTGATGCCATGATTGATGGGACTTGGGCCGCAGCAAATTTTATTTATCGCAGAAAAGGAAAATAGTAAACAAGATCTTTTATAGTGCCTTTCTGCCTTCTTCCTAAGTGCATCGAAGTCCCAGTTCAATTTAAAAACTAACCGCTTTTTGTGTCCTCCTAAAAGCTTGATAGGCCGCAAATATTTGTAACAATGCAGCACTTCAACATCACTTGCAAAAGCATTCAACTGCATATTTACGTTTACTAGCCTGCGTTTTGATATAACGAAATCTATGACAATAAAAGCCATCTAGCTTATTAAAAAAGTGAAATTAGAGCAAAATGATAAGCCGCTCTGTTGATTTTGTTTAAGGTTAAAATCGGCTTTTTCGTCACGAGAAATGAATTTAAAAAATCTATTTAAGTAATGACATGATTTAATTTTATTTGACCCTTGCGACTTGCACATGTTTTTACGCTCAGCTGTATCGAAGAAGTTCAAGCACACATGCATGCGCGCACAGTGAAACAGACTGGAGAAATACGTATTGTTCAGATATGCTCGGTAGCTATCTTGTGTTTCTGTCACAAGCATTTCATCGTAGTTGAAATAAAGCTGCAAACCTGTCATTTCCAAGTAAAATACAACAGAGAATCAAAGCCACATTGAACTCGAGTCCTTCCAAATTGCGAAACCATTGCGACAAGTTTTCATTACAATGCCTGAGCATTTTCTTAATTTATTCTATGCGCAGTCGAGTTCGTTTTCGAATTTGAAACCACCTACATCTTTGTGACGTCATTCGAAACAAGGAAGTTAAAATTTGTATAAAAAAAAATAAAAATAGGCCTATTATAAAATTAAATGGGCTTATGGGAGAAATTGACAATAATCGTTTAAAAATAAACAATTGTGGTTATTTTAACATTAATGTGCTTCTTCCTGTAAATTAAGTGCAGGCTATTTTTAGTATTTGCACCATTTTATATCATAATACCATCCAACATCTCATAAACTGCAAGATAGATCGAAAAGTGCTTAGTTGGCTTGCTGATATTTGAAGGTAGGTGTCCATTTCATTACTTAAAGCAGTTTCCTCAAGTCAGCTTCAGTCGGCAAAGAGTGTTCACCGAACGCCCATGTTATTAAATCGTGGAAATCAGCGACAGGGTCTCACATGATTGTTAGATTAGAATCGAAAGGAAAACAAAAACTTTCCTATATAATGTGAGGAAAGTTAAGAAAAACAATTCAATATTATAAAGAAAAAAATAAATGGTAAAAAGCATAACCCTATGTGTAATATTTGATAGGATATAATAGGAAATGATAATAAGCGTAGGCTATTCCTCAATGCTGTAGGACAATGATTCTCAACCGCTGTGCCGCGAAATCATACAAGTGCACCGCCAAATTTTAGATATATTTCCCATTAAAAGTATTCTTATTATCAACTTGTAATTAATTCTTTAATAAACGTATTGTTATTTTTCTGGTAGATATTATTTTATTTCGCATATTTAAAATCATTGCAATAAACTATTTTACACAGTGTGTTATAGGTAAATAAATAATTTTTAAACTTATTTTTTTCTATGTGCGCCGCAACAAAAAAAAGGTTGAGAATCACTGCTGTGGGAAGATGATGATTGGTTTCTATTGGCGCATGAACAATCTAAATAAAAATATCTTCAAAACATATTAATCCACAAAGAAATTTTAAAAGCATTCTTGTGTGTAATAGCACATCACTTTTTTCAAAATATAGAAAAGTTGCCTTTTACAAATAATAACCCATAACAATGATTGTTTTTAGACGGTTGCCAAATGGATGACATTGGAGATTTGTATGCTAAAATTGAAAGTAAGCATAGAAATCAATTAAAACTAAAATTAATGCTTTGACTGCTGTAATCATGAGCAAAAAAGAGTTCACCGTCTTTCTCACCCCATTCTTGATTAAAACATTAAGAGCCTTGTTCTGGGCAGAATTGTGCTGTTGTGTGGAGAATTAACCAAAATTCAGGCCACGTCATCCAAAGCGCGTGATATTTTTTGTATTTTACTGAATAGAGATAAATTGAATGAGAAATGAAGCTCCAGCAACCTTGCTAAAAATCTACCAATCTCGCTATTATGTTTTTCGCATAAATATATCCGAAGTGTTGTAGAAGAAGCAATTTTTAATTTCTTCTCCATTCCTTACCCTACAGTAACCAAAGCTACTGCAATCACTAAACCACAACAAAAAATCTTTTCTCAGAAATTGAAAATCAGCAACAAATCCTTATTGTTTCAAATTTAGAAAAAACAGTTCCTGCTTCTTCAAACCTACCACCATCTGAAGTTTAGTATTTTTTTAATATCTTTGGTATTGTTTACAAAATACACGTTGAAGAACTTAAGACAAAATCCTTTTGTTGTAAGTTAAGCCTAAGCAAATTTAATTGTGAGGTCAAAAATGTTTTATGGCTATAAGATGCTATTTCCGAAATTGAAAAATAAAGTGTTGGCCGCACAAATGGATATTGAGAAGTTTAACTCATGAAATATTAGAATAACGGGGAGCCTAATGAACTGCAAAATGACTTGACGATCTTTGAGACAACAGCCATCCATAGATGTCGTTGTCATCGGCGTAAGCCATAGTTTAAACTCAGAATATGAGTGTTTTTGCAACAACTGGATCCGCTTGGCCGGCAACATTCGTCAATTCATTTCGCAGTCTTTCGATGACAAGACTTGCACTCAGCTGTCGCTCCACGGATATGGGCTCAATTGAAAAGTTTTCAACCACTTGAGGCTAAAAATCGGTCTAATGGTAACTTAACAACGGGCCTGAACAGAAGCTACTGTAAAAAAAAAGGATATGCTTTTTTACTATTATAAGATAAAGCTAATGGTTTATTATTGGTTTGACAAGAAGTAAATCAATAGCCTGCACTGTGACAACTCTCTGCGCAGTTTGAATTTGGCATATCTTTATTTAGAGCTATGTGGTATTGCCCGAGAAATTTCGAAAGAGTACAAGTGTGATCACGTCAAACGCAACAAATGTAAATGCGAAACCTACCGGTTATTTTAACTTTTTCTTCAGTTTTTTTCGTTTTGCTTTCATCTATAAGCTTATCTGAATCACTAAACACAATAATTTCTCTTATAGAGCACGTTTCTAGCTGTGTAATTTTCTTTCTCGGCAAACCAAAAATATATACACAGAGGCATAACCAAGAAAACACAATCGGTGTTGCCCGCACGTAAACAAGTTTAAGGTATGATCTGCTACAAAATTCATAGAAACGGCATTAACATATTCGCCGCCTTGAGCTTTGATTGGAAAACCCAATGCGTAACAAGACAAATCTCAAAGTTTAACAGAACAAAGTCAAAAAATCTTAATACGTAGCCCAAAAAGGTGTTGAAGATACCAGGTGGAACATTACCTTTTTCTTCTAGTAGCAATAAGAGGTTAGTATCGGTAATTAGAGTTTCAAATCCAGAGAGTCATTGGTGCTAGTAGTGAATGAGTTGAATTGATGACACATTCTACTTCACAAAAAAGCAATTTTAAGAACTTTATCGCTATATAAATTGTTTGAAACAAATGCAGATAGAACTTTTTTTAAATGGGCAAGTCTCTTTTCCCACTACCTTTCATAATGGGAAGCACCATCAGGTTCAATGCCGGGGCCAGGCTTCGGCTGCCATAAAACATTGATTTTCCTCGATCTCTTGCCAGTTCAAATGTTAGTTTCGATCTGTTGAATTGATTTCTGTTAAAGTTGTGAAAGCAAGCTCGTTCGATAAAGAGCCTTTGTTTGATGAAATAAACTTTTCAATTTAAGTTTCGCTTTGGTTCGCTGAATCCAACAAACGTTTTTTTTTTGAGTTTATACTATGACAAATATGGCAAGACAAGATTGTCCACAAAATGATGATCAGAGGACATAGAAAAAAATACTTTTGACTTTTTTGTTTCTGGGTCATTATTTGGCAACTCTTGCAAAAAATCAAGTTGGACAAGCCATTTGTGTTTTTTTTCACAAAAACTATGGATCATAATTCCAGCATCTTTACTGACAAAAACCTTTGCGCTAAATCCTCCGGATGAGTCATGTCCAACATTTAAGGAAGACAGTACGTATTCCTATTGTCCCACTTTAGAAATATTTCTGATTTTTTGGATTCAGGTCTTATTAAATTTCAAAAAGCTCCTGAGTCATTAAGCAAATAAACCTAGTGCAGTTGTACACTCTTTCCAGAAAACTGAGCGTGAAGGCAACAGCTCTGAGATATGGAGTTCTTTCCTCAGGGTTTTTCAATCTTTCTAGCGAGGACAGCAGTAGAGAGTTTCAATCTAGGAATTGCCAAGGACTTTAGTAGAGCTAGTCGCCTCTTATCAAAAACAAGCAACTATTTCACTTCTTTACTCTGATATAAAGCGGCGCCAAAAGCTTCTGGCTTCAAAAAATGGTGCGAATCAACTTGTTATAAAACTTTTTTAGTTTTCTTGCCTGTAGCATTGTGGAATTTGGAAATCTGCTAAAGTTGAAAGGTTTTTAGCCTGGTCAACTACCCTCATTTTTTGAGTCTTTGATGGCATTGTTTCACTACAACTTTATTTTGCGTAACATTTGCAACAACACTTTTATAGATAACAAAACTGGCATACTAAATTCAAAAGAATCGTACTCTGAAGCATATCAATTTCAAAATTAGTTTTAATTGAAACGCATCAGTTTTAAAATCCCGATTAAGCCTAAGAATACTCTTTATGAATAAATATTTTGGTGAAAGATTTAGGCAGCAGCAATTTTTGATCATTTGTTTCTTGAAATTGAGTGCATTACCTTTCAATTGTTACACATCTATTTATTAATTTTAAATCTTTAGTTTTTGATCATACAATACACCCCATAAGCAAGCAACTTAGCTTTAGGTATCGTGGATACGCTTGGGAAATAAAAAAATTATCGACGTAAAGTTGTTTTGTAAGGACCAAAGCCAGCAAAATTGCTGCCTTGCAAGGAGTGATCATCTGTTTATATACTTCAGAGCATAGTTAGCTCAAGCAGGTGAGCTCACATTTACGAACAAATAAACCTTCATACCATAATCTATCAGTTCATTATTAATATTGCTGTCTTTTCACAGAGCAAATCTCAAGAAAGTTCGATTCTTGTTTGATAAATCAACTTGATGAAACATTGCTTGTAAATGTATATCTCCCTGCATTGCTGTTTTTTCACACCGAAAGCGTAATGACATGCCAATTAAATTATCTGTAAAATCAGGGCCACAAACAAGGATTTGATTTGGTAATATTCCATGAAATTTTACAGACGCATGGCACACAACAGGGATTTTTTTAGGTTTATCAGGATGATAAACTCCATGGTGGGTCAGATACTAGATTTCTTTATCTTGATATTAACTTTCTTTGCTTCTTCTGCATACACCTTATCGATTAGCTTTTGCATAAATGTTCTAGCGTAAATTTTTTCATCTCGTTTAAAACTATGGTGGAACTACGTTAGTTGCACGTTGAACTGCCACACTGTTGATTAATTCCAAATACTATGGTCCAGAATAAATGCATAGGGACCGATGCCCCAATTTATACAAACTTTCATGACTACTATCAGACAGGTATAATTGATGACACAGGTTCAGCCAGCTAAATTGATATTTCCAACCAGACATAACTAATCGGTAGCTCTGTCAAACAACGCCGGAAGAGCAGAATAATATATCATTACTTTACAATAATTTAAGTTTGGTAGTTTTGGCGAGAGTGCTCAATGACGTATGCGTCAGAGCAAAATAATTATTGTAATATAAGATCACAAAAACTGTTTCATATTGTTTTAAAATTTATTCACGCAGCACTTCTTCGCCTGAAGTCTCTTTAGGCCTGTATAAAATCTTGTTCAAATACCGTTTTATGTGAATCACCCGAAGGTTCATCAAGCGTGTATGAAATCTTATTTATATAGAATGACATTTCAATATAATTTTATGTGAATAAGATTTCATACACGTCTGATGAGCTTTTGGGGGAAATAGTTGTTGCGTGAATAAATGCCAAATCAATACAAATGGGTGTATGATCTTTTGCGATAATAGTTATTGTAATATTTATATCAAACAAATCCAAACGGCTCATTTTGGAAACTCTCTACATTCGACAATTGGAATCAATTCAACAACAAAAAACACGATGTTGCCCCAGTGTTTTTTGTGCTGTAGTTATCTTGCACAAAAAAATTGCGAAGTGTTGTAAAAGAAGCAACTGCAAGTTATTTTGCCAGGTTTTATTGCAATAAAACCAAAGTTACCAAAATCATGAAATCACATAAAATTATTTTCTCAAAGATTGAAAAGTTGCAATAAATATAATATTGTTTCAAATTTAGAAAAAACGATTCCCGTTTCTTCAAACCAAACACCAGCAGAAGGTGAGTACTTCTTTTAACATACTTGATTTTGATCACAAAATTTTTTCTTAAACGTAATAAAACTCGGGGCCAAACCAATTTCATTGCGAATTAAGTTAGGCATATGTTAATAATAAAGACAAAAATATCTCATAACGCTTTACGATGCTAGTTTCTAAATTGTAAAATTAAGAGTTAGTTACTTAACTCATTCAACGTAAGCTTCAAGGAGAGTCTGAAATATCACCAAGTGAGCAACAGCTACGAAGACAGCATATCCCTGCAGATGTCGCCGTGATTGGTACAAGCTATAAGTAGAATCCAAACTACGAATGTCAATGCAAATGCCAATTCCGATCGGCCATGCAACTTGCGTTTTGAGTGCTATTTAATTCTTTGAGCGCTTAACCATTTGATCCTCTAAATGCCCTATTAGCAATCTTTCAATGACAAGTCTCATATTCAGTCCATCATGCCACGGCCTTGGCAACATAGGCTCATTTAATGTAATTTTGTAGGTGGAGATGAAGTTTTTGGCCACTTTTAAGACTAGAAACGCTGAGTTTCTGTAATTTTAATGGCAATTCTAACAATAGATCCAAGTACAAGTTGCTCTATAAAAGCAATAAGCCTTCTGTATTTTCAGAAGATTAAGAAAATTGATTAATAGTTCTGGCTTTAGTTTGACAAAAGATCACTTGACTGCCTTCATTGTGATAACCTTCAACACAATTTAAACGTAGCATATCTTTATTTAGAGGCACATATTGTTACTCAAGAAATTCCGGATGAGTGCGAGTACGATCATATTAATTGCAACAAAGGTAAAGAAACAGGATTTTTGTGCATTGTGTTTAGGAAGATTAACTAAGTAGATTGGGCTATCTCAATTTTTTTTCTATTTAGGCATTTCCATCAACAACGGTGCATCAACATCAAAAAATTTTGAGACTAAATCAATAGATGTCAAAGAAGGTGAATTAATTTCGTCATGATTAGCCGAAGTCAAGCTTCATTTAGGCTTGCCCAAGATTGAAAAAAATGTAAACCACATTTTGTTTGCTAAGTAAAACGCGGGCCTCAGTCGCAGAGACCAGCAATAACTGTTTACAAAACAGCCAGCCAGATTAAGAAAACTACGAATCTAATTTGTGCACAAATTACTTTAAGAATAATAAACGAGGATGAAGGATAGAACATCGCTGTGCTAGCGTAACTACGCTACCAAATGCACAAGTTGCACTACAATCAGGTGGAGGGAGACTAGTTTGAAAAACTAGAAGAGACAAAAAGCGACGCATAAAAGCGTAATTCCACGTGTCATATAACTCTGGTGGTTTTCGATCTTTTCATGTGTGTTAATCATTAAATAGTATTATTTTTTACGGCACTCGTTATGGTAGTGAAGCGATCAACATGTAAGGGAAACAAGGAATGAATGTAAGAGCTTTGAGGAAGGTAGAGGCCACCATTGCTCAAGTACAGTAGGCTACCGTGTAATATCATCTTTCCATTACGGCTAAAACGTTGAGGTTGTTTATAAAGAAAATTGTGCTTTGACCCACTTTATGGTAGTCAAAAGAAGGCACTGCGCATTTTAACAGCATTAGAAATTATCACCTTGATGCACGTACAGTAATCAAGAGGTCGAGTAATCTCTCCACACCCAATAAAATTCAGTAGTAGGTTATTTTTTCCAAATAAGAATTTTATAGCAATACCTGTTGCCTGATTAATAGACCTATGCTTGTGACAAAGCAAGCAATTTTGATATTTCGAAGCAGGTCAGACTACAAGTTGCTTGATGTTACGGCTTTTTAGTTATCGGAAACTAAATACAATATTTTCTGTCGTATTAAGATCCTAATTAATCTGTAATTGCATTTAATTTCAGACCAAAAATCTACCTTCAAAAACCCGGCCTTGTTATTAGCTTTTTCCTCTCTACTAGTCGCCATGGCTGCTGTCGGCCTAGTTTTTGTTTTCGGATGCAAGGTATTGTGTTTTTCTAAATTAACTTTAGAAGAAATTGAGTTTGGCTACGTAGTAAAAGCGATAATTTGTTGCGTTGGTTTAATATTGCTTAGTCAACGACTGGATATTGGTTTTTGCAAAGACTTCCGCCATGTACCACAGATTTTTGAACCAACAAAATCTCAACTACTATTCAACTTCCACAGCCAATACTGTAATTTTCTTCATCATTTTGAAATCGATCTATGCAGCGATAAAGAATTTTTCAAAAGCGGTTAATATTTCAAAAATATTTATCGTCACTTTTTTAATTTGCTTGCGATTTACAACCTACTTATTAAACCATCACTTTTTTGATGAGTGAGCATAGGGAAAGGGAAGTTCTTTAATTATTCTTAGACTCCTCTTTTTTGCGGACATGATCCAAAATTATTGGCTTTTGATGTGATGGCTTGTTTTTCTGTTTTTCACTCACTCAAAGGGACTTAAATTTACAATGAAGCAGAACAAAAATCTAGCATATTTTATATGTGATCATACTGTATTCTGATTACCTGACAAATGCATTTTAACCTTACAAGCATGCGAACTTAAGGTTTTGTAGCTCGGTCGGTAAAGAAATTGTCTGTAAAAGTGAGATGACGTGAGCTCGAAACGCTATTAAGGTTCACTAAAACCAAAGTCAATTGGACATATGTCACCATAAAAATTTCAACAAAGGGATTCCTTTTAAATTTTTCAACCTGCTTTTAAAAACCATTATTTTTTAAAGAAGTAGTGCTAGAATATCATTTTTTAAAGCTAAGTCAGTGGGGGCGAACTTAAATCCTAGTAAAGCCATTGGTTCAAATCTCGCCTGCATGTTTTGATGTTTTACACTTCATCAGGTCTTTTTATTTACGTCAAGTATTTAATCATTTAATACTATTTTTAGTCCAATAGCGACCAGAAACATTCAGTTCTTGAAAGACAAATGATTATAATGAACAAAACAATTCAAAACTTTACCCAACAAATTGAAATGTTGAAGTTTGATCAAAGCAATAGATCTGAGAATCTTCAAACACTGCTGCAAGATATAAAAAACAGAACAACTAATTTGGAAAAAGATGCTGAAGACAATCGACAACAATTTAATGAGATAACAACGCAACAGGAAAAAAATGAATTAAACAAGACTCTAGTAACACTACAGAAAAATATTATTGATAATGTATCAGAAATTTATGACAACAATAAGAAACTACAAAAACAACAAGATCTCATGTATTCAAATGTAACGAACCTGAAAAATGCACAGAACAAAAGTGCTACGAAATTGGAAGCATTGCAAGCTATTCACAATAGGACCAAAGAAGAAACAAATAAACTAAACCAGAGTCTAACAACACTACAGAAAACAATTATTGATAATATAACAGAAAATCATAAACACAATATGAAACAGTTAGAACAACACAAAATACGCATTAATTCAGAAATAGAAAAGCTGAAAAATACGCAAAACAAAAGTACTACGAATTTTAAGGTACTGCAAGGTATTTACAACAGAACGAAAGAAGAAACAATAAAACTAAACAAGACTCTAATAACGGTAAAGAAAAGTATCACTGCTGTGAAAAACGAGCAGATCAAAGAGCTTCGAGAGCTACAAAAAGAATATAAAAATTTCATTGATTTACTGCATCAAACTCCTTCATTAGCAATCAACGGTAATTATCTTTAACATACAAACAAGTATATTTTAAAATCCTAATTTCCGTTTTTGTTTGGCAGATAGAGAATGGCTAACTCTATCAAATGGGTTTCGATATAGAAGGACGAATGAAAAAAGGAACTGGACCAATGCTCTACGCGATTGTGAAAGTCTTGGAGGAAGGGTTGCAAGTGAGGGAATTCGAAACGACAGCATTAGAACGTAAATGATTTGTAGACCTTCATACATTATCAGATGTCATAGCTCTGTAGGGGGTACTTGCTTTTCAAGGGAGAAAAAATAATCTCATGTGATGCTTGCACGCTTGAGTTCAAAGTTTTATCATTTTTGAGAATCCCACAGCCTCGCCTTGCAAACTGCTTTTACTCACACCCTATTTTGACGGTCAAGAAGGAAATATTTTTTTGGAGCATTAAATTTCATTAAAGAGCAAACGTCATGCCAATGCATTGTATCATTCCAACTATTAAATTTGGTAGAAAACTCACAAATGTAACATTGTGCATTCCCTATGCTGTTAGCAATGTCACCAATTCTTTAAAATACGCTTCAGTTTTTATCTACATATTTATTATAAACATAAAGTATTTGCGTAATAGCAATAAAAATACGTTTATGGGACGAAAATGGCGGGCAATGGAGTATGATAGCATGAAAACTTTGAAATTATCGAAAGTTCAAATAAGACCAAAAGTATTCTATATTAAGTTATTCTGCACGTTTCAAAAAACATTTGATAAAACTTAGAGGAATAAAAAATGTCCTTATTGCCTTTCTTGGATGTGGGCATGGGCACACTTCTAAAGATTTCAAAATTGGATATATATCTTATTGAATAGCTATGCTACTGGCAAGTTTGAGCTATAAATTACTTAAATGTTTAAGTGATTTCCACAAACTAGGTCATCTCAAGTTTTGATTGAATAAATTTCAACTTTTTAAAAAAAGTCTAGTCTTCGATTTCAAAAATTTGGCAGATGGTCTCTAAAAAACACGTAAAACGGCTTCAACCTCAATTTTACGTTACCGTATTTGCCGGTGTATAAGTCGACTCGTTGTATAAGTCGACCCCCTAAAATTCGACGGAAATTTACGATTTTATGATATATACAAAGTTGAATTTCATGACTCGGTGTATAAGTCGAGGTCGATTTTTTTAGGTCGATTTTTGATCGAAAAAGGTCGACTTATACACCGGCAAATACGGTAATTCATAAAAACTTCACATTTTTATTAACAAATAAAACAAAGTAAAAATAAAACACTTTTACTAATCAGATCACATATCAACAAATACAAGACATTAAAATACTGCATTTTCTTTAGTAATGCTCAAACTTATGCTAGCAACTGTTTCAATTACACAAAGTATCCACTATGCATCTTAAATGAGCAAGTTTCTATGATGAAGACTGCAGCTGATAGATTGAAGAAGCAAAAACGTTTGGACAAAACTGTAGTTTTTATAGTTTTCTGACTTTTTCGATTAAAAACTTTTGGTGCCAGTTTATGGATTTTGAATTTTTAGTATGAGGCGAAGTTTGGGTGAAGTTAGAAAAGCCAAGGCTTAAAATTCTGCAAAGATGAGGCAAGAGTCCAGTCTAGTTTTTAAGTAAAGAAACATATTCAAAAGATGGCTGTATAATTTTAAATTAGGTCGTGTGATGAATTTTGATTGGCTCGTGACCCAACTTAGAATAATTCCTGGCTATACCATTCACCAAGAACGATTTTTAAGTTATATAGATTTTTAAGTTTGCCTGCCCTTGTTTAATGCTGGATTAGCCAAAGTGTGTCTGCATGCTATCAGTGATCTTTTTAGAGTGTTTTTAGTCGTATGAGCAAGTGAAATAGATTTTTAATTTTCTTTTATGTTTTTTTTTCTTTTTTGTGTAGTTATGGTCGTATTTCTAAAATTTGATAGGAGGCCACTGTTGCAGAATCGGCTTAAAAATAATCGTAAAAAAAACTAACTTGCGGTTGCTGAACCGATCTCACACTTTTTTGTTCTTTACACCCCTTTTGTTCATTTCCTTATTTGGTATTTGGCAGCTTTGAGGTTAAAATGCAATTCTTGTGCGTTTCCCTGAAGCCGGGCGAGGTTTCCATTTAACTAACCACCTACTTTCTCCAAATGCTGAACAAAAATTGTTCTTTAAGTTGAAATGGTGTAATTAGTATTTTGCTGCTGTACGAAAGACATTACCATGTTGCTCCACCAAGTTATACCAAATTTGATTTTAACAAGGAAAACCCTCTGGAATTCTTGCTCTTCTTATTTTATTTGCTTGGAATTTATTTTTACTTAGTTTTGGAATTTCAGTTGCTTTCACTAAGTTTGCCACAAT
The DNA here is from genome assembly GCA_963675345.1 of Trididemnum clinides. NCBI lineage: Eukaryota > Metazoa > Chordata > Ascidiacea > Aplousobranchia > Didemnidae > Trididemnum > Trididemnum clinides. Next base: position 6,757,703 of record OY776297.1, read on the forward strand.
AAAAAAAGTTTACTTTGAACATTGTAGAAAAAAGAAAAGCAAAGGGCTTTGAATTACTCCCGTGCTCTTTTGGAGAGGTTTTCTTTTGTCGAAGACTCTGTAACAGCCTTAGAAAAAGAAAAGTGCAATAGGCTACTGCTGGCACAGATCATATCTACGAAGAGAAATCTTTAATCACGCAGGGAAAATTGCTGTATGCCTTTCTCAATAGTACTACAAGGCAAAGCCCGTGTGGCTATTAGAAATCTGATTAACCAAATAATATTGTGGATCTGAAACGAAAAAGCCAAGTCAGTGAAGAACCAATGCCGAGCGAAAATGGGTGACTAATAGCGTGGCCTACCCGCTGCTTGCAATGCAATCTTATCCTATAATTATTAGAAAGCTATTTCATTCTACCTTTTTTATGTGGTTAAAAAGAAAAATAAACCTTCAATTTTATTAGTTTAATGTTGTTTGTTTTTTTAGTTATTGATCTGACCATTACAACGTGCTCAAATATTCAATTTTAACGATAGCCTATCACAACACAAAAACTAATATCTTTTGCCGTTTTTTTCCGTACTTAAAATAAAAAAAACTGAGCGAAGACCCTCTTTGTCTGGGAGCATATGAAGATTTAAATTCAAAACAATTATCTGCAAGCAACCGCGCAAGCGTTGATCTTACTCGATGGGACATTAATTCAGCATTGTTCTTTACGGTCCGAGTGGTGTCACCTGGACCAATTGCCGTGGAAAGATGGCTCTACTTCTGAACAGGATTCCAAAATTGAACTAAATTACAATTTTTCTCCAAACGTAATGTTTTGTTAATTTCCTTGCTAAAGAAAATACTAATATATAATCAGGGAGTGAAAATTATTTTACATCAGCGGTTCCCAAACTGTGGTACGCGAGAGTCTTGCAGGTGGCACGCGAGCAACTCACTGAAGTTGATAAGCTACAACAATAAATATTTAAAATTGAAAATACTTTAAAATTATTATGTCATACCGGTAATTGTTTTTTTTGGGCTTTGCACACCAATAGAAAGGCTAATTGTCTAATAAATAAAGTGAATATAAAGTTGGTTTGAGCAGTAAGGTCAACTGCTGATTGCAATAAAATTGTAGCCTATTTATTCATCTTACATTGTTTAAAACTAATTTTTATATTGTTAGAAATAGTCGAAGTGCTGTAAAATATTTAGCTGAATATATATATATATACAATAGCTAAATTATAATTTGTTGAAAACTAATTAATATTTAGCTGAATATATAAAGTATTTTTCTAAATGTCGAAGCGAAAGTACTGTCCAACGTACATAAAGTATGGGTTCATAGCCATTGAGCATGTGGGAGAATCTCTGCCACAATATGTAATTTGTATGAAGACAATTTCTAATTCAGCTGTGAAACCCAGCCTTCTCAAGCGTCACCTTGGGAAAAATCATGTTGAAGAGAAAGAACAAGACGAGAGCTACTTCTATGGGGAAATGAAACGTCGATCTCGTCGGATTCCAAGAACGAATATACGAGTATTTTAAATCGTATTTCAAATCATAAACGCAACGTCGAAGCACGAATGAAATTGCGATGAGTCTTGAAGCGAATTTAATTGAAATTGAATTTGAATTTTTTGGAATGAATGAAATAAACAATGCCTCTCTTTAAATGCTTGTTTACCAGGTCACTCCGCCGCACTTCAGATGGGACCACGCCTGGCCATAGAGCTTAGTCACCCAGTATTTTTGCAGCATGATGAATAACTATGGTTATTCTTTTACGACCAGTTTTAGGCCAACGAATGATTTACAGCAACGATACAAAGTACAACAACGAGCGTACGAACAGAACGAAAATGTTATGAGTCACCCAGATGATTTCAGAAAAACATCAATAATCCAAAGTCCGTATCTCGCAAGGTCGCCATAATTACTCCCCGCGGAAAAAGGACATTGCTGCACAATAGGAATCTTGGTGGCTCCCAGATGAGCTATTTATCAAGCATTTTCTCGTATCACGTGTTGGCGTTATTGTTATTGCTTGATGATTTGTTTCCGCTTCCTCTTCTGCATTGCGCGGATTTGTTGAGACTGTAGTTGTCTCTGGGGGCAGTAATTGTTTTCTTGTTGGCCCTGCGTGGATACAGGATGCGATGCTTTGCTGTTGTCGATAGATTTTCCATTCTTCTTATATTGGGTGCTCAGAATCTCGAACTCTGCTCGTCTCCATTCTCGTGCACATGAAACAAAACATACATATGAATACTACACATCAAATTTTACGTTACACAAAATACATTGAATTGATACAATATTACAGATGGTTGTCATTGTTTGGTAAAAGTTCTGCATCAGTAACGACTCTTTCACTGCGAGCATGGGTTTTTCCATCTCGGGTTTTAGCAATTCCGATCGGAATAAAATACTTGAAAGCGAGTATAGTCAAAACAACAGACCAGAATAACGACAAGAAGAGCAAAACGGTGATGATACCACTCAAAATTGGATCGGTTATTGAGCTAATTATTGATAAGAACACGTTTTTCATTGTTTTGGTAATAGAGTTATCGATACATTCAAAATCTGCCTCAGAGTTTGAATCAGAATTCGAAGGTAAAAATTTGCGCACACATTGACGGTCTTCTTGCAATTGGCTTAATGGTGGTAGCATGTTTTGTACATCATTGTAATTATCATTGTGTGCTGGAAACAGATTTAAAGCTTCTGCAAAATCTACCGCTGGATATATAAAAACAATGTTTTACTATCGAAATAATGCAAAACAAGTTAGGATGAACAATCAAAACAATCGCGACAAATCGTTTGTTTGAGCGTGTGAGTTGATAGCATAAGGGCAAATGTTACTGAAAATTCATCTATCACTAGCAGTTACCAATTATCCCCACTCAGAAGACTTTCTCGACAATGCTAATTTGTTGACGCGATATGGGATTAGGGGAGTGTGCGAGCGTGCTTGCGAAGACAAACGGCGTCGTTCGCCAGGCTCTTACTCAATTTAGTTAGAGCGTAGAGAATTGAAGGGGTGGTTCGCCGGGCTCTCGCTCAATTGGGTTAGAGCGTAGAGTTGAGATGCGATTCGCCGGGCTCTGGCTCACTACGATTGGAGCGTAGAGTTGAGGCGCAAAATAATACGATAAACATTGATGTGCAGCGCTCAATTGCAGGAAGTGGGCTGAATCGTCTAATCCCATTGTCTAACAATTTGGTGCATCTAAACAAAGTCTCGGGAGCTGGGTCAACCGGCGCACGTTAAGCGAACGATAAACAAAAAGCAACATGTAGCCCGTAATATATGATTATTTATCCTAGCAAAACAAAAGCTATATTGTAATTTTGAAAAATGTTCTAACAAAACAGAAGTTACATTGTAAGTTTAAAAATACGCTTAATTGAGTTACGTTGTGCGATTAGCGGTCTAACAAGAGTACGCATTTAAAGGGTGGGTATTAATAAAAATTTTTAACATTTAGTTTATTCTTATTGAAACGAAAAGGTTAAAACTAAGAAGAATTAATAAATGAAATTGCTCGAATATATCACCGGTAGATCTACATATGTCTCACACCTCATGTTGTAAAACACTTTTATTTGTTTCTGCCTTATTCATTTTTGAATTGCCTAAATTTTTGTTTGGAACAAGAGATTTATTTTTGTGATCTCCCCCAAAGTTGTGCGTTAATTTTTCTAATTTAAATGAGCTATCCGACTTTGAATGATTTCCTATATGAGTTAATTTTTCAAAAAGTGGTATGAATATTAAAAAGATATATAATTATACAAAATACAATAACTGGTACGTCACCGGTTTTCGTTCCTTTTGTTTGTCTTCACAGCTACATACGTGCTCCTTCGGGGTCACCAAAATTGTGGGGATCGAGTTTCCACAGCACGTCTGACTCCAAAGAACGAATATATTGTAATCACAACACAACGTTGAATGCACGAATCTTGATTTGAATTTGAGCCAATGAATTTTGAATTGTAATTTTAATCGAATGCCTTCGTACAAAAAGCCGTCGGACCATATTTGTCCTACTTTACGGGTGTCATTAATAAGAAATTCTACCAGTGTATATTCGTAATGTACCTGGAGCAATTAAGTAACTGAAGTAACTGATTTACTTGTGTACTAGTGCTTCTTAAAGTATAGTTTTCATACGAATAAAATGTTAGATTAATGCGGAAGGTGACCACTTTTCCTGAAATATATTATTCTCTAAAACGAATGATTTACAGCTACGATGCACAGTGCAACAACGAGCGTACGAATAGAACGAGAATGTCATGAGTCACCCAGATGATTTCAGCAAAACATCAATAATCCAAAGTCCGTATCTTCGCAAAGTCGTCATACTTTCAGCGACTTGGAGAGAATGGAAAAGGCAACGCCTAAAAAAGACTGGCGTGATTTACCAGAAAAAGAAGGGTGTTGTCAAAGCATCGTATGAAGTTGCTCTCCTAGTTGCTAAAAACATGAAAGCATTTACCATTGACGAGTCTATTTCTGGTAATGCCCTGCAGCAAAGACTAGGGTTAAGAACGTAATTGGAGTGGAGGCAGCTGCGAAGCTCGAAATTGTATCCCTCTCTAACAACACGGTTGATAATCAAATAGAGGAGATATCCATCGATATTGCCGACCTAGTAATTTCGGATGTGAAAGACTCAAAGTTTGGGTTTTCTATGCAACTGGACGAGTGGACGGACATAACAAAAAATTTCAATTACTTGTCTATGTTCGCTATACTACTGAAGACAAGGATGTGGAAACTGAGTTGCTGATGAGCAAGGAACTTTCCAGCACAACAATAGGAAAGGATGTTTTTGAGGTTTTGGACAATTTTTTCCAACAGATACAACTAGACTGGAAAAAATTGTTACGCTGTACAATCGACGGGGCTCCCTCCATTCTGGGACGTAAATATGGGCTTACAACTTACGTGAAAACTATTTCATCAAACACAACCGTTGTTCTTTGCTTCGTACATAGATTTGCCCTTTGTGCAAAGGTGCTACCTGAGAAAATGCTATTACGTTTGAAACGAGTTATCAAGCTTATAAATTTTGTAAAAACATGTGCCGTAAATACCCGGTTGTTTAAGCGACTTTGCGAAAATTTTGGCTCCAAACATACCTGTCTTCTCTATTACACGGAAGTGCACAGGCTCTCCAGAAGTAATGCAACAAGGCGTCTTTTTGAACTGCGAGGTGAACTACTTCAATTTTTTAGGAAAAAGAATCACGATTTTCAGGCAGATCTTGAGAGTAAGAAGTTTGCTCCAAAACTGGCCTATTTATCCGACATTTTTGAAGTTCTGAACAACTTCAATATGTCATTCCAAGGTCCCAACGGAACTTTATCTGAGTATATTTCAAAGCTGCAAGCGTTCGTCCATAAGCGCTTGTCCGTAAGCCCTCTGGATAGAGAACGTGAAGAAAACAAAAGTATGCAACGTTCAAACTCCTCAAGCCGGTTGAAGACAAACTTAACGATGAATTTTCTGAAGAAATTGTCTGCTATCTTTTGCAACTAAAAAAGGAGTTGATGCATTACTTTCCTGACGTTACATCTTGCGCTTATTGCATCAACCCATTCTTCGTTCATCCAGTCGCTCTGCCTGTGGGGACTGGAGAACTAGAAGAGGTAATAGGTATTCAAACTGATGAGACAACAAAGATTAAACATAAGGAATGCGGCTGTCCTATAAATTTCTGGCTAAAAATGGAGTCATCGTACCCAATTCTAGCCACTCACGCTGTTCCACAATTATTGATTTTTCCGTCAACGTGGGAGTGCAAGCAGTGGTTCTAGGCTTTGATGAGCATAAAATTAAAAAGCTGGAGCCGCCTTGCTGCGCGTGGGTATGATTTTAGATGCGCTGTGAGCAAAGTTATTCCTCGAAATGACCAATTAGTGGAGGAAAAACAACTACATCCTTTTCATTAAAATTGTTATAGTGTTTTCAGTCATTTTTTAGTTTTTTTAAACTTTGCGCTGATGCTAGTTTAATAAAAACATTGCTACTGTATATTTCTGAGCAATTAAATTATCCAAATGTAGGTGGTACGTAAACATAGTGCGAAACCTTCTAATGGTACGCGAGTTGAAAAAATTTGGGAAACACTGCTTTACATCAATAAACTGAAAATCTGGCGCATAGTAATAGAAGGTATATTAAATTGCTTCCAGCATTACCGCTTCCAAAACCAAAGAACATGAATAACTGATTTATATGAAAGTGATTTGTAGTTTTAAACTTATCCATTACAATACACCTTTTCAAAAGAATATAACAACAAGTGTGCAAGAGCAAAATAAGTGTGACTGATTTTCACGCTAAAAATTGCAAAACACTACACATTTGTCGCTGTCTGTAATTTCAAACCCGAGTTAACAAGTATCAGTAAATGTCGCTAACTTTTTGGTTTTGAAAACAGTTTATGTAAAACATTATTTTGATGTGGTTGCGCTGCACCACACTTGGTGTGGTCTCTTAGCAATCATGTGTGCTACAGCACACCGCAGATTATTTGCAGAGCAATGCTTTATGCAACAGTCTCTCCTCTTTTTTTTTCAGTTTTTACGTAAAACTGGCAGTTTTGAATCGAGTTTACAGCCAATATAGATTTTTTAACTGGACAATAAATGTAAAAAATAGCCACGTAGGCTACTATCTGAAGCAAGATTTATGGAAAAGGATTTTACTTAGAATTCAATTATGATGATTCATTGCAGTGAAATAAATAATCAAAACAGTCCAAATATTATCTTCTTTTTCTCACAATATCGTATTTCGAGTTGGAATGAGATGATCTCTACCTCCTTATCCAAATGCATGTAATTTATATTTTTTCTTTTGTAGATTTCTCTTTTCATATTTTTTGACCAAAACTGAAAATGGATATTGGATTGGATTGCAGCAAAGAGTTGGTGAAAAATGGTATTGGATAAATGATAACGAAACGGTAACTAACACCGCCAAATTATGGAAAAAAGGCGAACCAAATAACTATAGAAATAATGAGCATTGTGCAGTGTTGGACATGGGAACATCTGTTAGAGCGAATGATGTAGACTGTAGCCGCAATTTTTATGGGATTTGCGAAACAATTGCAACAGAAAATTAGTTAAAGAAATTGAAAGTTATGTAAACAAGAAAACATACTGTCGTAAATGTTCTTTGTTTGAGTATATACTATAAAATTAATGTATACAAGAAAAGACTTTGAAACGTTTTGTTTTCTTGCCTCACCTTTCACTTTTATATATAAGCTTGCTTAGGAGAGCTTTCATCATTTTTGACTTATCCTTGGTGTACGACTTGAAACTGCAACTGGCGATAGGGTTCTTTGCCTTAAAATGTCAAGGAGCTATCTCATAACTGCCGTTGCTCCCAGGTCATCTCTTGGCAAGGAGTATAACCCGATATCTTTCATTGTCAGTGTAATGCTTTTAATGCTTATGTTGCAGTATATATATAATAGCACATTACTTTTGATATGAGTGCTTTCTTCTTTTTCTGGTTTGTGTTGGTCTAGGTGCAATGGCAATGCTTTTAACTGAAATTTCGTTTGGCCTCAGTACAATCCACTAAGCATGTTTTAATGCATATCTTTTTGACGTCCACATTTTTACTCCGCTGCCGTTTAGTTTTAGTCTCCATCTGAATATTTATTGACGAAAATAAAATTACTACTACTATTTTATTGTAAGTTGGCCGTATAATCGCCGTTGCAGTCAATATTTACTCAAGTTTTGATTATTCATTTTGATATTACAATTTAGCAGCCAGCAATGCCCATGCTGTTGCAACAAGCCTAACAAAAAATAAAAGGTAAAGCTGTAGCTGGAATCAATCAAAAGTAACACTCGTCAACAAAAAAATTTTTAGGCCTGAACATGAGATCGATTGTAGAATATATCAAGGTCGCTGAACCCAAATCTGCACGTAGTTTTTCGAATTGGCTCTAGTTTCTGAGATATGAAGCGTCGGAAATTTTTATGAAAAACTTTTGCCCACAAAAAACATACAGCAGTACGATTATAGTGCGCAGTAAAATGCAAAAATTATAGCATTGCTTTGTTAAAATGTCTATAGTATTGTGAACAATAAGGTTACTACAGCTGTTTTCATTTAGTCAATAGCCTACTGTACTAACGCACACTGCTAATAAATTATGTCGCGCAAAGTTCGTTTCATATGGATACAGATCTAATCTATAGCCTGCTTGTAGGATTACTGTTTGTAATTACTGTTAGTAATACGTCTGTTTTGAAGGGATTGTCAAACCAATGTTTTGTAATACAAGTTTTTGAAGTTCGCTGACGTCAACCATCTTTGTTTTTTAAACTGCATCTAAATTCAAATTAAAAATAGAGCTATGGCTTCAAAGCGTAGGAGTTGTGTCAATGATCCAGACATATTTTGCTATATTTGTGGAGAGTATATAAAAAAAGAGTGTCTTTTCAATATGGAAGATTTCATAAAAAGAGTGTATGAAGAATACTTTGGCATGAAGCTAAGATCAAGACAAGAAATGCACTCCTCACAACGTGTGTAAAAATTGCACTGATACTCTTCGCCTTTGAACTTTTGATAAAGCAAAAGCAATAAAATTTTCAGTGTCTATGGTTTGGAGAAGTGTCAAGAATCACCATGACAATTGCTATTTTTCATGATGAACATGTCAGGATGGAACCTCCTCAAAAAGAATTCGTGGTACTTTTCTGGCCTGGTATCTGCAAGGCGGTTGGTGTCGCATTTGCGAGGAAATACCCATTTCAGTTTTTTGTCTTTGCCAAAGCTTGTTTCGAATGATGACTTGTTTGCAGAAATAAAAGAGGTGAACAGCGATAACAGTAATTACAGCAACAATATGTGTGATACAACTGCTAAAGGGCAACTAAGGCAAAGCCATTTAGCCAGAGGCAGCTTAATTACCTAGTCAGAGACTCATCTTTATCAAAAGAAGCTTCTGAGGTTTTAACTTCTCGTCTCAATGAACATGGTATTCTTGATTCCAAGACCAAAATACATGTAACATTCTACCGACACAAAGATGAAGTGCTTAAAGATCACTTTATTAAAGGAGATAACTTTGTATTTTGAAAAAGGGCTAAAGATCTCCTTACGGTAATGGGTGTTCCTCAATACAAGCCGAGTTAGTGACGTTTGTTTATTGATAGCTCTAAACAAAGCTTGAAGTGTGTTCTGCGACACAACGCAAATACCTACGCTAGTGTCCCTATTGAGCTTTCAGTAACTTTAAAAGAAAGCTACTCCACGGTACAAACGATATTACAGAAGCTGTGCTACAACGTGCTTTAGTGTGCAATATGTGTGGATTTAAAAATGGTTAACATTTTACGGAAACTGCTAGCCTGCTATTTAAAATATCCGTGCTTTTCTTTCTCCGGGGCAGCAAAGCTGATGATCAACACTTACAGAAAAAGAATTGGCCCGTTCGTGAAGAGCTTGTGGTGAGGAAGAACAACGTCATAAACAAGCCATTGGTGGCTGCACCAATCAACAGCCGCCTCAACGTGGTGGTGCGGTCCCCGACCCCGTTTGGGTTGGGTCAAAATGGCTGTTGGCCTTTCCGAGGGTTCCAGTTACCCCGGGCGCTTCCCTTCATTTTTTTGCTATGCTGTTCCCTGAACGATCGCGGAAGGGCAGCACACAGCTTCTTCAAAATCGGTCGCCTGCTTTCTCCTCTTCTTTTCTCCGGCTCTTCTCTTGCCCTTCTTCGTCTCCTCATTCTTCTCCTTTTCTTGATGAGCGGTAACGTTCATCCCAACCCTGGCCCCATCTTTCCTTGCTCTGTGTGTGCTGGAAATGTGACCGGGCGAGGCAAGTCAGTGAAATGCTGCACCTGCTCCAAATGGGTCCATCTAAGGTGCTTACAACTTTTCCTCTTCAAATTCAGAGCTCTTGGCAGCTCTCACTCTTGGAGCAGTCCCCATGCCGTAACACTGTGACTCCCTCCTCGGACTCCTCCGACATGTATTCCTCCACTGTACAATCTGGCCCGCCCCTCTGCTAATGCTGCACTCTCTCTCCACCCTCGTCTCCAAACCTCTTATCCCCCATCTGCCCATTTTATATGTTCTTTCTTTGCCCCCTCACAACCGTCCCTTGCTCCTGGATGTCCTTTTGCGCCTCCTGCCTCCTCTCCCCCCTGACTTTCTTAGGGTTCTTCAATGGAATGCTGGAGGTCTTCAAGCCAGGAGCACTGAACTACTTCACTTTCTCTCGTCCCATCCTATCGACCTTATCTGCATTCAGGAATCCAATCTTAACTCATCTTCCTCTTTCCGGATTCCTGGATTCTCTGCTCTGCGTTCTGATCGCACTTACACCCGGTATGATATTCTCTATCCTGATGCCACGCACGCTAGCGACGGTATTGTCATTTTCGTCAAGCAGGGCCTATCCTTTTCTGAACTTTCTACCTCATCTCTTTCTTCGCTTGATCCCTACTCTGACTATGCAGGGGTCAACATCTCTCTAAGCAACTCCTCCTCGCACTCTTTTCTTAATGTTTATGCCCCCCTATTCGCTCCTCCCCAATGAATTGCAGAACCGACTCCTTTTCTTCCTCCATTCTTCCCTCCTCCAGAAATCTCTTCATTCTTGGGGACTTCAATTGCCATCACACCCTCTGAAACTCAAGAGGTACATCCGACCCCCGCGTGGAGGAAATATTCGATTGGGTCATCTCTTGTGACCTCCTCCCCTCAATGACCCTGACACACCCACTCTTCTCCATAGCTCCTCTGGCAGTCGCTCCTCTCCTGACATCTCCTTTGCTCCCTCCTCTCTTGCTCCTGGTAGGTGCTTCAGGATCTGGGTTCTGACCATCCACAATTCTTCTATCCGTCCCACTCTCTCCGGCCTATTGTCCCAACGAGCGCCCCCCTTCCTTCAATTTTCAAAAAGCTCGCTGGGATGACTTTGCCTCCTACTTTGACTTTCATTGTCTTTCTGCAGAGGAATACTCGTCTCTTTCCTCTGCTGCTGCTCTCTTTACCTCTCTGGCACTAAATGCGGCCAAATCTTCCATTCCTTTCGGCCGCATCAAACGCCATCCTAAAACATGGTGGTCTGCTGAGGTGGAAAGTGTGGGGTTAGTGAAAGATGCAAGGCTTTTGCTGCCGCTCACAAAAGGGTTGAAAATTGCCAGGCTTACATCTCCGCTTCTCGACGCGCCTCGTCAGTCATTGCCGAGACCAAGGCTGAGGCATAGCAGACGACTTGCTCTTCTCTTTCACCTAAATGTAACCCTAAACCTATGCACTCTCTTCTTCGCTCTATCGCTGGCTCTCCTTCCTCGTCTTCCTCCTCTCCTAACTTCCCCAACTGTTCTTGTACCAGGCAATCGGCTTCTGTTTATGCCGCTTACCTAAGAGCTCACTTTTCTGTTTTTTATCCAAAGGCCCTGCGTAGCAGAGCCAGTGGCTATCTTTCTGAGCTCCGCCGTGTCACGTGCCCTGTGGAGTCTCACTCGTCCTTTGCTCCCCATTCTCTCCCGATGAATTTTTTGCGGCTGCCTCCAACCTCTCTTCGTCCACTGCCACTGGCCCAGACAAAGTTGCCCATCCCATGCTAAAGCACCTTCCTCGCACTGGCATGGATTTTCTTTTTCACATCTTCAATCTTTCCTTATCTTTGCACTCCTTTCCTTCCATCTGGAACACATCTTCTATGATTACCATACACAAAATGGGAAAGCCTCTCGACTCCCTGCTTCCTTCCGGCCTATCTCTCTCACCTCCTGCGTCTCAAAGCTGTTTGAACGCATCATTCTATCCCGTCTACTCTTCTTTCTGGAATCTAATTCCATTCTTTCACTCCGCCAGGCCGGTTTCCGTCCTGGACGATCTACTCTAGATCAAATTCTGTACCTTTCTCAGTCCATTTCGAATGGGTTTAACAAACCCAGGCCGGGCTCTCGGACGATTCTCTCTACTATCGATTTCTCTAAAGCTTTTGACTCTGTCTGGCATCCCGCTCTCTTCCACAAATCATTTCGGCTGGCCTCCCTCCTTGCTTTGCTCGTTGGACTCAATCTTTCCTTTCTGACAGGCGCGCTTGCGTGGTTTTTCAAAATCATAAAAGTCGTTTCTTCCGAGTCCGTCGAGGTGTTCCGCAAGGATCCGTTCTTGGCCCTGTACTTTTCTCTTTTTTCATTAATGATCTTCCGGCCTCTTCCGTTAGCTGCTATCTTTATGCTGACGATCTGGCCATTTGGTCCTCCTCCCCTTCGGTCCCATTGCCGTGGGGACAACACAAGGAGCTCTGTTTCGATTGGAGCGCTGGTATGAGTACTGGTGTCTTCCTCTCAATCCGAGCAAATGCGAGGCCTCCTTCTTCTCAGTGGATCCCCACCAAGCTAACCTACATCTCAACCCTCTCCCACTCGGCTCTCGCCTCCGTTTTAATCCCCACTCCAACTTTTCTTGGGGTCAACTTCGAACGCACTCTTTCCTTTTCTAAACATGTATCTTTGCTGAAGGCCAAATTCTACCATGTCTCAAGGCCTTACGCTGTATCTCTGCTTCCTCATGGGGTCCCTCCAAAGAGTCCTTCTCTCTTCTCTATGAAGCTTTTCTTTGGCCCCTTCTCACTTACGCTTCACCCGGATGGTTTCCTTTCCTAAGCGCTACGAATTTCACCAAGTTGGAATGCCTCCACCGAGCGATCAGTCGCGCCATCACCGGCTGTCTCTCGTCTTCCCCTATCACGCTTCTTCTCTCCGAGGCTTCTCTACCTCCCCTACAAGTCACCCTGACTCATTTTACTTTTTCATCTTATAAGCGGGTTCTTTGTCTCCCAACCTTCTTTCCTATTTCAGGTTTGGCTATACTTGGAGTGAAACCAAGACTCTGCAGATCGTCCTGGAGAGCTTTTGCGTCCACTCACCCGCTAATGCTTTCTTCTTATTTTCCCTAGGGAAGCTCTTCTTAGTCTTCTAGCTTGCCCTCCCTTTCCTCCTTCGAATTTTCCTTCGTTCACCGTGGAGTCCACCCTTGCTTCTCCATGTTCTCGCTTTGATCCCCCTCTCTCCCGTCGAGGTGCGGCTCTCGCCCACCTTGGCTTTCTCCCCCCTCATGATCTGGTGCTCTGGACAGACGGCTTTGTTCCTTTTCCTTTTGGCAAAGGCGGCTCCGGCGTACTTGCCGACTGCTCTTTCTGTGGCACTGAGGCCACTCTTTCCTTTTCGGCAGGCCCAGTGTGTTCAAGTTTTTTCGCTGAAGCCTGCGCCATTCTGCACGCTCTTTGCTGGTTTCGGCAGCACCAACAAGTTTGCCATTTCTCTTCTCTTCTCCTACTATCTAACTCTCGTTCTGTCCTCTCCTCCATCTTTCCTCATATCTCAAACTCTGTGGCAGATCTGGCAGGAACTGTTTTTTCTCTCCTCCTCTATTATCACACTACAATGAGTCCCCGGACACTCGTTTCTCCCGGGGAACGACGCGGCTGACGAGCTGGCTAGACGGGGAGTGCTACTTGCGCCCTCTGCAATCCCTTGTAGTCTCTCTCCTCTTATCTCTCGTATCCACTCTTGTCTTTTCTCTGACTGGAGGCGTACTGTTTCATCGAAAATCTTCAACACACAGGTTCCCTCAATCCCCACCGAGGAACTTATGCTCTCTCGTCATGCTCGCTGCGTCCTTTCTCGTCTTTGCTGCAACGGACACAGCTTTGTTTTAGGTTCTTATCTCTCTAGGATTGGCAGAATCGAGAATCCTTCCAGCAGCGCCTGTGGACACTCGTCTCAGGACGTCTCTCATCTCATTCTGCACTGTCCAGCTATGGACTCTTTGCGCCGCTCACTCTTTGGCGACTCTCTGTCTCTTTACGACCTCTGGTCCAGAACTTGGGGAGTTACCCGGCTTCTGGGGCTCCATGGTCTCCCGCCATGCCCCCATCCCTCGGAAGGGGTCGGGTAACCAACAACAACAGCAACCATTGGTGGTCCGTGATACCATCTTCTTCCACTCTTGCACATTAAGTTGGGCTTAATGAAGCAATTTGTCAATGTATTTGACAAGAGTTACAATTGCTTTAGGTACACCGGTAGCAAATTTCCTGGTACGAGTTATGAGAAAGTTAGAGCTACAATCTTTGACAGACCACAAATTCGAACACTAATAAAGTATCTGGTCTTTGTTTTGCACATGGCAGTAGTTGAATCTGCAGCCTGGTGCTTATACAGTATGTTTCCGTGGTAAAAGAGTTCTGGGGAAAAACAAATGCAGACTGTTATCAGGACATAGTGAAACAGATGCTGACAAACTTTCAAGCTCTTGGGGCCAGAATAAGCATAAAAATTCCTTACATATTTGGCCACCTTGGTCGATTCCCAAAAAACCTTGGTGAAGTAAGTGAAGAAAAGGTTGAAAGGTTTCATCAAGCCATTAAGATTTATGGAAATGAGGTGCCAGAGCCGATGGGGCTCTGTTATGAAGTCTCACTGTTGTTCGAACCTTATGCAGAATTGTGTTCAGCAAAATTACTAACGGAAATCATATAAGCGTGCCTTTCAGCAAATGCTTTGACCTAATATAAACTGTTAAGGCTAAATCTTTGTTTATGTTGACATAAAATTTTAGTGTCATTAGGTATTAAATTTTAATTGATTGTCTCTTCCATTAAAATTAACAGGCATCTACTAATAATAAAAACAATAATAATTTTATTTTCGCACAATAGAAAACCAAAGCAAACAGCAGCAGACGAAAAAAGAAGCAGATGGCAAAAACTCTATTCTTTAAAACATGCGTAATTAAATTTATTGCAGCAAAACCAAATTTAAATTAGATGCATGGCCATCGCACCTGCACTACCACAAACGGAAAACGAACAAAACGCACACAAAACAAAAAACAAAAAATGCACACTTGACAGGTGGATGCCAAACAACGCATATTTAGTAATAGAGTAGGTATATGTACAAAAGTGTCTCATAAACATAAAAATGATATGCTTCCTGCGGTAACAAATTTGTAACCCTAATGGGGGAAGCCGTCAGGCTCTACACCTTGCCCAAGGGTGACCTGGGAGCAACGACAGTTAAGTGAAAGCTCCTTTTTGTCTTAAGGCAAAGGGCCCTGTCGCCGGTTGCAGTTTAAAGTCGCACGCCAAAGACCAAGCTTTACCGTTATTTGAGTCAGCAGCAGATCAACATCAGTTCAGAAAAATACTATAGTTTACGTAAGTTACTTCTTGTTTTATTTTTTTTTGATTACTGAATTCTTGCTTCATCTTTTCGACCTCCTAGATTCTACCTAAAGACAAAAAAAAGCAAAGAAAACGAAGCAAAAGTTGTTTTATAGAAGCATCTTTTTTGATTAACCAGACAATTAGAGTGAAATACGAAACTTTGAGTTGTTTAACAAAAGATTTTGTTGATTCTATTCACTGTATGCAAACATTTTATCAGTGTTACCTTGAACAGTTAGTGCCTTTCATATCCAATGCATGGCTTGTTTGGAATATAACTTTAAAGCAATACTAAATTTATTGCTTATTCTGTCTAGGATATCTTCTTAAAGGAGCTTATGTGCGCTCAAAATTACGATCAGCTGTATATATTTTCAATCCACAGTAGCGTGTAATGCGATGCGCATTTCATCAGTAAGTACTAATGCGAAAAAAATAATTCCGCTGTAGTGCATTACAAAAAAAGGAACCAATTTGAAAAAATTCGATGCATATTTTCGTTCAGCTACCGAGGTATATCCAAAATCTTTTTTACATTTAGTGACTTTTGAAAAATTTTTTTTGTTGACTATTGCAATGCTCATGCTTTGTTAAAACAAATTTTTAAGATTAAAACTTTTTACTTTCTAAAAACATTTCTGTTAGAATTAAAAATTGTTGTGTCATAAAACTATAGAGAAAGGCTGCCATTAATTTTTTTACATTCTTATAATTTATTCTAAATACTAGGCTTACTAAAATTTAGCTCATTTAACTGTCGAGTAGAAGACTATGACGGCCTTTTACAACTTTACCGGTTCCCTATGATCATTGTAATTGCGTAGAGTTCGTGATATTTTGCTTATTCATTTATTACGTGTTATATGATAAAAATAAATTGATTAATAGATAATATGAGAAGCAAAATTGAAGAGACGGGTTTAGTATTTAGGCGAAGGGAGAGGGAATTAGAGCGATGTCTTGGGAAGCCAATAAACTAAAAATACTCTATTTTAAACCCTTTTTGGGTAAAAAACTCTCCCGGTTGAGGGCAATTAATTTAAACTCTTTAGTTGTAATGTCATAACTTACTTTCATTTGTCTGCAATAAATCATTGCAATGCAACAAAGAAGATGAAATTATGAATTAACATAATTACGAGGTGGTTTGTAGTTACAAGAAAGAAGGCTGATTTTTTGATACAACTACGTTTATATCTAATTTATTATGATGCTTCACCGGGAAAGAATAGTGAGATTGTTCATTTAGCATGTCGTAAGAGGCAACTTTTGGGCACCAGTCTATGTTTTGGCACCGCTCAAATCTAAAAACTGATAGAGGAGGTAAGCAAGAGCACGCTCTCCATAAAAGAAACAATGTTCCAAAAACCTATCTTATGAAAAAGTTTGTTAAAGAATTAGCCCCAATACCCGGCAGCTTTTAAATGGGCAGGGGGGCGAAGAATTTACGGATTTACGTTTACAAAATTTCGAGGTAAGGTTTGGAAGATGGAATGCTGGAAGTTATTGTGAAAAAAGGTACAGAAGAGTGTTAATTTATCCAGTAAGGCATATTACAGCAATTCCTTCGCTTGTATGCATTGCTTGCAATAGAAAGGTACTAAACCTGAAAGAATGTTACTTGTTACATCCAAAGCTGACGCTTTTATTCACTTTAAAGCGTTAGCAAACAATATAACTAACAATTGAATATGCATAACACAAATTTTGAAATAACTAATTGCAAAAGTACAACGGTGGTTTCTCTAGATGCACAGCTACTAATGCGTTGCTTTGGCGAAATACACGAAGTTATCAACGCAATTTAAGGCAACGATCATAAAACACAGAATAAATGCTGCGCGTATCAATGGTTTATCTCGTCATACCAGCTGTGCAGATCATGTCACTCTTACCTCCTCAGAAATTGCGATAAAAACATTTACTTTTGATGTTGTTGGGCATCATAAATCGTTGAACGAGAGGATGAGAAAGTGAAGAGTGTTAAATTAATTAGAGCGTGTAGGGGAAAGTGGAAAGATGTCAAAATGAGCGGTTGCCTTCTAATCTTCCGCATGGTTGGCTGCTCAATTGAATGATGATATGGTGCTGCTCAACAGCAACAAATGATTTGCTTCGCTTTGCTGTGGCTAAAACGTTTATGAAAGCAGATCAATACATTGCAAGTTGTGAATGGTAAAATCTCGGACAACGAACGCCGATTCTAGAATTAGGAGCGTAAGGACGTTTGTATAAAAAATAAGAAACACCTCGTTGAGGGATAATATAACACTTATGTTACATGATTGGTAATTGTTATGTCATTTTGTCGTAATAATCTTCTTCTTCTTCTTCTTCTTTCGGCTTCTCCCTATTCGGGGTCGCCACAGCGCGAAAGTATTTTCCACTTCTCCCGGTCGACTTCGTCTCCTTCCTTAGCTCCAACCCTTTCCATGTCTTCTCTTGCCAAATCCATCCACCTTCTCCTTGGCCTTCCTCTTTTCCTTCTACCTGGCACCGCCATCTCCATCATCGTTTTTCCCACGTAGCCTTCTTCTCTCCTTTTCACGTGGCCATACCAGCGTAGCCTTGCATTACGAAGTTTGTCTCCTAGCTTTGCGATCTTGGCAGTCCCTCTCACGTATTCGTTTCTTATTTTGTCCTTTCTTGTCACTCCCAGTGCCCATCTCACCATTTTCAACTCTGCAACTTCCATTTTTCCTACCTGTCTTTCCGTCATTGCCACCGTTTCCATTCCATAAAGCATGGCTGGTCTGACAACACTCTTGTACATTTTACCCTTAACTCTTGCTGATAATTTCCTGTCGCACAGAACTCCAGACACCTTCTTCCAATTTATCCAGCCTGCTTGGATCCTTCTCCTCACTTCTTCCTCACATCGTCCATCGCTACTAATTGTTGAACCCAGATATTTGAAATTATTTGCTCTCTTTAGCTTTTCTCCTTGCAGCTTCAACTCTTCTCCATCATCCACATCCCCAACCTTCAAATACTCGGTCTTGCTTCGGCTCACTTCATTTTGTCGTAATAATCATTTTTATAAAATTCATTGTAGTTTTGTTCTTACCAAACAATTAAAGAATTGTCTTAAATTTTATGAATTAGAATCTCATAATCCTTAAAGGGTTAAGGGGGTGCGAGAGTAATGTTGCTTTACATTGGCCCACATTTAGTTCATTACTTCAGAAATAAGTTAAACAAAACTATAACCTATTTACCATGTTATTTGGCACAAGGTTTTACATACTGACACCAGATCAAAACTCAGCAGGGCAGGCGTGGGCGATTGGAACGATATTATCAAAGCTACAAATTAAAATAAAACTTGGCTAAACCACGCTGTCATTTCTCGCATAAATAAACTGTTAAACAGTAATATACCGTACTACTCACAAAATGAGCTAATTATGTGACAGTGGCAATAATTAATGAATGGCTTACCCTTACTTGAGATAGTACAATGCACAATGAACCATTTGCGGGTTGTTGTACATTACAAACTAATCACATGAAACTTATGTCAAGCTTTACACTGAAAAACACACTAATATCAAAACTGATCCCATTTTAACAAATTCTAATTTTTATCCATAGGCGCACTGCATAGGCCAACCTCTAATCTAATACTGTGAGTTCTTGACTGTAGATAGAAAATTGAATCAAAATGTAGATTGCTATATTACGAAACAGTGCAAAATCGCAAACAACAGCAATAAATGCATTGAAATTTACATTGTTTTGGCTGGCGGTCACATAAAACGACAACGTTGCGTTGCAGGCGCATCAACTATATTCTAGTCTTAAGATACGAGTTCAAACACGTGAGCGGGCAAAAGAATAAAACAATATTTCACATATGTGATAATTTCGGACATGCAGTTGTTGCGGAAGGGCAAAAAACCAGATGAGTAAACTGCGGGCTGCCTGCCATCTGGAAAACAAACGTAAGCAATGTTGGGATTTCCTTCCTTGAACTCGACCTCGCCGACCGAAGGTTGATTCTTGTTTCTAACGACCTGTCAATCAGAGTAGGCCGACTTAGCACGCAGATCTGTAGTCTGGTGTTTTAAATTTTGCCTAACGGTTTGGGGTCAAGCATAAAACTTACAGCTCGTTCATCCGTCACAATGGTAAACCAATGACTGCAAAGAGAGTGTTTTTACTTTGAGCGAACTGCAGACAGTGACACTGTTCTGACCAATCTGCTCTCTTCAGTGTACCGACGACTGGTAGGTAGAGGCTTTAAATAAAGCATAGCTTGGACTGTCACACATGTGAGACCTAAGCTAGGTCCACCGCAGTGGATGGTCTGTCAGTACTCTGCGAACCCGTATTACTCGTGAAAAAGTGGCGGCTATCGCAGGTGCCCTACGTCAAGCAACTTTAGTACAACACTGCTTTCACAACCCAGTGGTGACAAACTCTTAAAGTAATAAAAGAGGCCGGCAGTGCACTTTGAGCAAACTGCAAATTGTTTCGACCTATCAGGTTTGTTCAGTGGAGTTGGTCACCTGCGACAACCGCCGCTTATTCACGAGTAATACCGGTAGGCAGAGTACTAAAGTGAACCTAGTATAGGTCGCGCAAGTGTGACGATTTAAACTTTGCTTTATTTAAAGCCTCCAGCTACTCATCGGTCACCAATTGCACAAAAGAGACATGATTGGTCGAAACAGTGTCACTGCGCGCAGTTTGCTTAAAGCGCATTGCTGGCCTCTTGTATTACTTTAAAATGTTTCCATTTTTCACGGCTTCCAATGTAGCCACGTGACTTGTTAACTGACAAAATGACGTTTTATATTTAAACTCTATGATGTACTGTAATTTTATCGATCACAACACTGTAAGTTTTATTGATCACAACGCAGGTCCCTAACTAAGTATTTTTTCAGAGGGTATACGATAAAGTGCCTAGAAATAAAAAAAATTGTCACTGACATATCTTGCCAAGAGCATAATCCGGCATTTGACAAAGCCATTCAAAAACTGATTTGATGGATTCAGAAATTCAGATCGTATGCCTATTTCATAATAATAAAAACGGTCTTCATATATCGACGGGCTCTATTAAGCTTTGTGGGTATGTTTTAAGCACAGACCGTTAAGTGCTAGGCTCATGCAGAAATGTCCAGCAATGCTCACCCTTTCAATTTCATTGATCATAGAATGTCTTGCGTGAAAATCTTCCTAACAAAAAACGGTTTGACTACGCTTTTGCCTCATAAGATGCAAATCTATTTTACTGAGGCTCGCTACCGTTATGCTTTTTACAACCTTTAAAGTAGGGTGCACTACGGTATTGTACAAAATTATCAATTGTAATTTTATTGTGTTCCTTACAAATCTCTAGCATACCAATCAATTTAGCTTAGTCGTTTTATATTGATGTTTAAGAAATTTGTTTAAAGAAGTTTATTACCTGGTGCAAATATTTTCCAGAATCTCCGCATGATGTTTCACAAAGAAAAATAAAGTTTTTGTTGGTAATAAATACCCAAAATTCATTTGATTCAACTGACAAATTATCTTCATTTTTAGACACAGTTTAAGAACTTCAACCCTTTTTAATAAGTTTTTCAAAATAATTTTAAAAGTAACTGATTGACCACTCCATTCGATCTCCGAAAGCCTCTGCAGCTGTTGACCTCTATATGTCCGACTAACTTTAAACTTGCGAAAAAAATAATACAAACCATGGCATGTTGGAAATATTTCAGCAACTTAATCAATTTCTTCACATACATGGCTTATTACCGAGTACAGCTAATGATTGATTAAGGCAACTGGTTGTATAAAATTTCTCTTTAAACGCTTATTGTAAGAACGCATGAATTCCTCCTTATAATCCGCTAATAACACTTGCGCCGTCAAAGCAAGTACATAAGATATTTTGATGGCCGAGGCCAATCGATTGCAAATCTCGAAGAATTCGCATGGTGATGTAGATAGCTGAAAGATTCCTGACTTCAGATACTCGTATTGCTATCAAACACTCATCAACAGTCGCTTTTGCGGTGTAACAAATACAGTTCGTTTCTTCCAAGACTTTCAGATCGACTGTTTCTCAAAATATGTTCTTGAGCTGCACAGCTTGCTTGAGAGGCTTTACTTGCACAAGTGTATTTTTCTTTGCCGGAATCATTTTGTCTTGTTTTATCAAAAAACCTGTCCATAATCAAGTTCTACAAAAGCGATAGCTTGTTTCTGAAAAGGCATGAGCAGCTGAAAAATATAGTGTTTTCTCATTGTATTTGTCACTGGAGATTTATACCAAGAGGAGGTAGAGTGAGTCTAAGAGAAGGCGGGGAGCGCTTCAACATTTAGATGAATATCTTTTTAGAGCATAATTACCATTCAATAAGTTGATATGGGCCCTAAATGCTTTCAATCTACCTCTGTTTTCTTGTGCTGCCACTACTACTGCTCTTATGTATATGAAAATTGGGTATTAACTTGGTGGTGCAGAGACAACGAAACTGAACTGCTGCCGTGATTACACTTGTAGTCCTGCCACATTATTTGAGCTGATTGTAGTTGAGCACAGTGGTGGCTCGTGCCTATGGGATGCAAATCTACAGCCCCCCTACGCATTTTTATGATCTGTTTTTTGTTCGAATTTTTTATAATGTTAATATTTTTTATAATGTCATAGTTCATACCTTATTTACCAATGCACCAGTTTATGTCGCTGAAAAGACTGATTTTCTTATATTGCTAGCAGTAAACTAAGTGAACGTGCGACATAGGGATTCTATGTGACAACATTATAATGGTGCGTAGTACGGGCTGCAGCTGCAGCACCCGAGACTGTAATTTTGTAAAGAGATTTTAGTTGCTTCATAAATGTTTTAAAGTTTTAGTTTCTGTGTGACATAGCAAAATTTTTTGCCACTGCCAGTATTGTCAACATAACTAAGCCAAATTTTTTTGTATAACTGAACATCTCCAATTTTTAAACACCGCCCGTTAAGCTGCAAAAGATAGCAGCAGGAAAGGCGAAATTAGTTGCACTCAGACGCATCGCGGAAACAGGGTGTCCATAAAGTTCGTGTGCACTTTAAAAGATTTATAACTGTATTTGTGTCTGCGATAAAAATAATTTGTAAAGAGAATTAGAAAGAAGAAAATCTAGATTTTTTAGGTCTTAATGAAATTTTATTTAAGTTTCTACATGTCCTCCATCATTAGCAATGCAAAGGGTAATACAATTTCGCAGTTCACAGAAAACATTTGCCAACTGATTTACAGTAATACCCGAAATCACATTAATTATTTTAACTTTCAAATCTTGTAATGAACTAGGTTTGGCTGCGCACACAATTGTTTTTACACGTCTCCATAAAAAAATCTAATGAAGTGAAATCTGGCAAATGCGTAGGCCAAGAAAATGGTCCGCTCCTTTCGATCAATCATTTAAGAAATTCTAGATTTAAAAACTGTCTAATATGCAGAGCAAAATGGCAAGGAGCTCCATTTTGTAGAAACACTGTATCAGTTGAAACACTGTTTCTAATTTTGTGGTAAAGAATCATTCAATAACTGTACTTAAAACTAGGTAGATGAAACTTTATAACACTTTTTACAGATTATTTCTATCGCAAATACAAATAAAGTTATAAATCTTTTAAAGTGCCCACGGACTTTATGGACACCCTGTATATTGCTTTCACGGTCGCTTGATTCTTGTCACTTTTCTTGCGACGTAGCAATTCCCGCTAAACTTGCTGATGTTGTGGCTCTAAAACAGGGCTAGATGCCGTAATTGGTGAGATTGTTATTAAACTTATTTTTTCTCTTTTACCGGTCAAAGAAGTCGTCGTAAAATTTTCGCTTTGTCATTTAAATATCAGACTACGGCAACTGCGAGGGGGCATCTTGCTGCTGCACGCGACTAACCAAGAGTGGCTAAGCTCTTACGATACCCCCTAGATTGAACCAGCATAACCGGTGGGGGATAGGGGGACGAGGCATTCGACCCTCGTTTTTTAGTGGGGCAAAGGCATTGGTTTCGTCCAGCCGCCAACATTTATTTCCGCGTATTATACAAAAATTTCATTTAAACACCACACACCCGACTGCCCGCTTTATGACAGTCCCCGGCTACGTAGATTCTCACGACTTGGTTTGGAGGCGTCGATGGTTTGATTCCACCAGCGCCGCGACTCGCTTGGTCAATGCGTTGTTATGGTTCGTGATATCTCTCGCTCAACCCCAAAACCGCAACTATTCATTGTTTAGTCACGCTTCGCGTCCACCTGCAATGCAGGAGAAAACGTTAATAACTAATTCTAGGCGCACAACGCCCTCTTCGGGGGAAGAGTCCTCGTTGATGAGGTCAAAAGGCCGAAACCTGAGTCCAGGGATGGTTCCGCCTAATTTGCTATACTAACGTTGCTCGGATCGTGACTTTTTGTGAAAACTAATTTTTGCCCAGAGGTATGTTGCGTCGTGTCTGGTTCCTGTGGGCTTCGAACCCGAGTCTTTCGAGCTGCTTTTCCGTGGATGCCGGGACTTGCTATCGCGTCATCATCTACTACCATGAATGCCTCAATAAACAACATTTAGTATATAATTATTGGAAGATTTTTCTATGCCTAATTAGTTTTTGTGTGATCAATTTCATATAAGGATACCAGTTTTAGTTCAAACTTGCACGGTTAGCAGTAACGTCAAAGGGAATCCTGGTTCAAAACTAAACGGTACGTAAGTCTAGTGCTTTGTGTTGGATTGTTTGTTGCGTATACAGTCCAATGTAGAATATCGGGTGATGATAATGCACCTTCATTACTCGCATTTGAGGGATGGTTCCGCCTATTTTGCCATACCAGTGTTGTTTGGATCGTGACTCTTTGCAAAAACTAAAAAAAGTGTATACATATATTGCTGATGTCCAAGAATTCTGAAAGAAATTTTGCAAGTCATTGAATTAACCGGTTATAAGCTCAAATGCGATAAATTTCTTTGACTTGCAGTTGTTCATATGCTTCATTCTTCAGGCTAGTCCTGAGCTTGGTGATATCAGCGAGACGGTATATTTGTTTTATTTCCTTTGTAGATCTCGAAATATTTAAACAAATTAGAATTACTACACTACACACTAAATTAGCCTACCGAAATCCGTTATGTTCAACCAAAGCAATGCCTGACTGAATACAATTTTACAACTAATATAGCACAGAGTTTCGGAAAATTTGCAAATTTATAGCTAAACAACGGCAAATATACTGACTACAAAGAGTGCAAAAAAATTAAAAATGACTTGCAGCCCCACCAGCAAATTCAACCACGAGCCGCCACTGTTTGAGCATAATTTACTTTAAAACAAAGAGCAAAAAATTGAATTAGCTAGTTCATCTACGTTGATTGAAAAATAATAAAGTACCCGTATACCTTTTAATAATCACTGCATAATCACACGCGAAACAAAACACAAAATGTTGCGAGGCCCTCTGTTTCAGCCCATTCAGATTCCAGAATTATGAATCCGCTTGAACCTTGCTAATTTAGAAAAGCATCTATAAAGTTAAGTCGAGTTTATTTATGCCGTATATAAATGTGACTTTCAAAAGTTATATTTCTTATATAAATGTGACTTTTAAAAGTTATAGTTCTTCACCTCTGTGTCTATTGCAAAATCACTGCAATTCACTTTAGCTCGCATTTCTCCAAGAATCTTTTAAATTAAGAAAAACCTTAACCTGCGTTACAACTAATTATCGTAACACTCCACGGGAGCACATCTTCAGTTTTATAACGGCCTACAAATTTGTAATTTTACACTCTCAAGCCTGGTTTGCAGTGAAGCGACGCGCGGCTTAAGTCTTTGTTTTATTTTAGCGCAATCGCAAGTCATGATGCGCAGCTTGCGACTTGAAAACCAAAATAAAACAAACAAACAATTAAGGTGCGCTTGGCCTGGCATGGCCTCGATGTAGACCATGTTTCAAAAGCAAAACGATCACAGTTATACCCAGGTGAGTAATTGCGACTCCAGAAAGAACGGCAATTGCAAGGATTTCATTAATAAACTACAAGCTGAATCATACTCCATTGCAGTAAACAAATTTTTATAACCCTTTAGCTGAACGTTTAGAAATCTTTTAAAAATAAATTACGTAGATTTTAAACGCAGCTACAGGGGGGACCAAACTCAATTTAGAGAAGCACGGATCCCTTTGTGATCCCTTGCAGTTATAGACCTGTCACAACCCTATACCTCCCATGTTCGTAGATTCCTTATTCTAATAATTTAATATGAAGATATTTAAATAAATAGACTCGGTAAAATATTTAAGAGTGCTCAATAACAAAAACAGTTAGAGCAAATTAATATATATCTTTATCATCAAAAATACTACAACCTGTTTCGCCGTTAAGGCTCTTCAGGTATTTCTGCAAAAAAACGAAAAATGAACCCAAAATAAATAGAAAATGCAGTATTACTTACTTACGGTTGTTCGGGGGGAGTAATCAGAAATAGTATGGTAGCCAGCAGAAACTATACTGAAGAATAATCTGCTGGTTCTCCTGCAAACAGTAAACTCATCTGGGTAACTAAGAACTGTGGAGGTTGGCATGAGAGTAATAGCGACGTAACAATGGAAACAGGTATATCCTTAATATGGTAAACGGTAAGTTGGGAAAATAGACGGAAAAGAAAGGATAAAGAAAAACGGCAAAAGTAAAAGAACAAAACACGCAAATTACAACGAACCGTCCAATCTGATACTTTTTAATTTAAATTTTTTTCTGTGGCGGCATGTGTTCACTATTTCAGATCGTTTATTGAGCATTATTTTTCTGTCGCCGCTTTAGATGGCAAGTTTTTCAGCCAGGCACAGGTTACATCTGCTCCCTCTGCATTTGTATGATGGTGCTGTAGAAACAATGGACCATTTATAGACGGCTCAACGCCGTTATCCTTTGCTCGCCAAACTTCTTTTGATAGCTTAAACTGTTTTAAATATGAAGATTAAGATGGATATGAAGATACACCAAATTAAACTGTTCTAAATATGAAGATATGTAGATTGTTTCAATAATTTAACGTGTTGTTGTCGCACAATGCCGGGGTCAAACTGCGAGTTTGAACTCTAATTAGAAAACAATATATTCCTTTTCAAGCTGTTGATCAAAAAAGGTTTGGTCAACTATGGAAAAAAGATGTGTCACAATTGACATCACGCCTCAATGAACCTAACATCAATGCTATTGCCAAAAGTTTTGCTTGTAGCAATCACAGCGACAGACTGCATGTGGCATGGTTGAGAGAGATCGATATGCTTTCTTTACGCTCTGGGAATAAACTATACCTTGCTCATCCGCTCTTAAATGTATAGATGACTGCAGACGCTAAGCCATTACGTTTACTTTGCTGCTTCCCAAACTTCCGTTTTTTTGTGTTTAATGAGTTGAATAATTTCTCATTATCGAGAGGTCGAACGTTCAGTACTTGCAGCGTTTTGCAAAAACCTACAAGCAAAGTTCGGCTGATTAGCACTGATCAAGAGCAGTTTCAGCAATATCCAGCTGTAGCAGAGTAGCCACAGTTGCAATGTTTGTGGCAGAAATTGGTATTGGCCGATGGCACGCGCTGTGATAACTCAAGGCTTATTCGATATTTTTGGTTAGAAAAGGGAGAAAAGAAAGAGCACTATCAATTTCTGCCACAAACATTGTAATTGTCGCTACTCTGCTACAGCTGGATATTGCTGAAACTGCTCTTGACCAGTGCTAATAAGCCGAACTTTGCTAGCAAACTTTTGCAAAACGATCGTTCCTTGTCTCGTTCAAGCGTTCAAGCGCGCACGCTTCTGCCTTTCACATCGGCGTCGCGTCTTTGCATCGTTGCTGTAGCTGCGCTTTTTCAAGCGCTGTTCGCATTCTCGGTCAGCTAAGCTTCGCTCGCTTGCTGCTTGCCTTTCGCATTGTTTTTCTCACTTTTTTAGCTGACGATCGTGCCACCGTGCCAAATAGCTCCGTGTATGCTCTGATGGGCTGGCCGTCCGGTGCCAACGGGCCTCGGCTTGTACGGTTCCCCATTTTTTACCGGCGAGATGGCGTAGTAGTTAGAGCGTCCGCTTCGCAGTCGGTAAACCAGGGGTTCATTTCCCAAGTCGAGTTACACCAAAGGACTTTAATAATGGTATTCACAGCTTCTCTGCTTGGCGCTTAGTACAATAGGGATAGTGCTGAGAACAAGCCGGAAAGCTTGTTTGTTGTGTCCTTGGGCAAGACACTTAACGGGATGCCTCCATTTTGACCTGGCAGACAGGTGGTGGGGCCAAGCAACAATGAAGAGTTGATTGTGGTAAAGAGTGTTTTTCTACAAGACAATGATGCAGACCCCATGCTCTGGTATTGAGCTTGCAACCTGACGATTACGAGCCAGCGCTTTATCGTACATCACACAACCGATTACCGCGCATTAGTCTCGTAAACGCTTGCTTTGCCGTTAAACTGTTCTAAATATTTGACGATACATGTTTCTTAAAAGCTCAGACATTCCAACAAATGTTGCATTGGACTAAAGGTGGTGTCCACACTTACAATTGATGTGTTGTTTGGAGTAACATCAACGTTTTTACATTGATGTTTTACATCAATAGCTCCCATTCTTGAGCGGTAGAGATCATAGGTTCCATTTGGCATCATTACCTGGTAGTTACCTAGTACTGTAGTTCCTTACCAGAATAGGGTTTATGCTACGTGATTTGTAATCATCTACAGAAGTTTGTATTTCTACATCCTTAGTGCGGTGGGAAGGCGTGGAAACGATGCTCCCACTTTGTTTTGCTCTTACCTGACTTGAAGGTGCATATTTCCGCTCTACGTTCCTATGTTGAGTTGCTGACATAGCACAAATAAATAAATTGCAAGCTATTTCGTTCTTAGAGACGTAACAGCATGACTGCGTAGTTATTGGTGTAACGTCATAATCTAAAGTGCTGTTGAAAATGGGTTCTTTTTGCACGCTCCCATACTTGTTAATCAATTAAAAAACTGTGCGTTCCGACACTTCTCTTTTTAGCACTACAATCCTGGATACATCAAATATCCGTGCAGAACCAGAGTCTTCAAAGCGTGGCTTGATGGTGGCGAGTAAGCTATTTTTCGGCTTGTGAGGCTTATGTGCTTGAGTTTGATTATAGTGGGTGCCTTGGTGCCGTTTGCTTTTTTTTTCTATTGGCTATGTTTTTCTTAATATCAGAAGAGTCAATTCCAGGCAAAACATACAAGAAATTGATGGTGATTGACATTGGACACCCAGTGACGCACCAAGAGCTCTTACTCAGGATTGGGTTGATTTTCTTGGCACATGCAGAAAGTTTTTACATCCAGAAAGTATGAAGCTGAGCTTATCATCGTACTGAGCTGAGATGCTGACCAGCACATAGTGGTAATTTTTCTATTTAATTAATTAGTGGACTATAAGCAAAAGATAACAGATTTTAGCCGACTTACTAAAGGCAAAGGTAGTAAATATTAGCCTGTGTACGAAAGACGAAAAGTGATAAATACATGTATTAGCCCCTGAGCTATAGGCAAAGGCTACAACTTTTAGCTGGTGATCTGCAGGTGAAAGTGTGCCCAGCGCCATGGTGCGATGATAATCCTTCCTGCTTAATTAAAGTTTGGCTACATAAAAGCACCATTAATATTCGCCATGAAGATTATCCGCAATTTAACAAGTTAGCGAAGTGGAGGTGTAAAGCGCGAGTGTGCGACCTGCGGCCTGTGACGATAAATGTTTTGGCCCACTGGAAAAATCTTAAATACGACCCGCGACGTTAAGTTTTCGGGCCTTGCATGATGAACTTATTTAATTACATCTTGAAAAAATCGAACTTCAAAAAAAAGAGAAACATCCTCAAACGTAAAATTGGGAAAATTTTGCGTAAATATTGGTTTGAAATATTAACTTCCGAAAAACAAAAAAAGATCTTGACCAACTTTTTGGATAAACACTGTCATCATCAAAACTTCTAAGCTGATTTGTGGGTAGAAGCAACACAAATTAGGAACTCTGACTGGCCAGCAAAATTTTCAAGAACTTTGAAATCGGCCGGCTTGCAAAATAGGTTGCATACTACTGATATAAGCTTGAAACCCAAAAATAAATGTGGCAGTTCAGTAACTCTCATAAACGACACAATGTTAACCACTGCAGCGCATACAACTCTGTAGTGTCGCTTCGAATTGCGGGAGCGCTTCATTGTACTTGCCAATTAAACTTAGCAATTTCTACTAATAGGCTAACTCGGAAACATCAGTTTCATCTGCTCTCTCATCAGTTTTTAATTGGTTCATATCTGTCTCTGTATTTTCGCTTCGCAAAAATGTGAAAGGATTAAAAAAGTTGAATGTAGTATTTGGCAGATTAATTTCACTGAATCTTGTATCTGCTTCACTACCAAAATAATCCACACCTTCATACATGCATCGCTTAATTTCTTCAACAATAAATACACCCAGACATAATTTAGTATCTTATCCAGACATTCTTTTCGTTTTTCAAAAACCTCGCTCTGCATTCGAGATGAAATATAATAGAAAAATTCAAATGCCAAAAATTAGCAAAGACTTTGGAAACACATAAAGAAATATTCTTTTCCGGTCAAAACAACTTGCAACAGAAACAATGTAATAAACCTATAGTTTTGATTCATTATTAAGATAAAGCAGGGATGCCCCAAGTTTTCATGGTTTGGGACACATTTCAATGATCTTAAGCCTATACCGACCACATAAAGGTAACGTTTGTAATTCAACCAGTTAAGTCAAAGTATATTGACCGTTGCCAAAGATAAAACCTTTTTTTGAGATTAGTTTTCTGAAAGCTGTTTTGTTTAACATAGGCGTGACATTTTGTTTTGTAAGGGAGGTCTGAAAAGATTTTTGTCTTAAAACAAAGTGGAAGACCTTTTTTTAAAGATAACTTTTTCTGAGAGGCTTTTTAGAATTTTTAGCTGGAGAAAAAAGCGAAGAACTTGTATTTCGAACTTCGAGTTATTCAAAGTGAGTTTTTTGCTCAAAATGAGGTGAAAACTAGATTTATCGTTTTGGAAATCAACTAAATTGCTTCTTTTTTTGTTGTCAAGATCAAGATATTTTTTTGTTTGGGATCAATATTACAAAATCGAATTTCGTTTCAGACAATGTTTACGAGACTAGTTGCCAACACAAAAATTTTTTAAGGCCACACTTTGAGCATTTATTGCAAAGATGAAAAAGATGTGTATATGAAGTTTTTATACAGAATCGGCATTTGTTCTCGTAGATCATATAGAATCGGCATTCGTTCTCATAGAGCATATCAACTTGTGACTACGGTAATTAATATTTTTAATTTTTTTTTAGCATTACAATGATTTAGAGCACACAATAAAAGTAGGGTTTTATCATCACTAGGCCTAATGAATAGCTGAAATTGGCTTTTCTTCAAGTACGATAGTTTTTCGCCCCAAAGAAGTTTAAAATAGGCCTAAATGTGGTTTGCTCTTTTTCCATCTAAGGATGCCTCTCTTAACCTTCTCTCTATGTGTTCTAGCCGGACATATTTTATGCTGTTTCAAATACTTGGTGCTTTGCTGGTTGTCAAATTCCCATAGCATCAAATAAATTGTAGTTAACTTTGACGGGTTGTGGCAATTAAAAAATTGGTCCACAATAAACCCATGCATGTTAACCTGGCACAAGCGGCATTCGTATAGAAGTAAAGGGTATAATCAAATAAAAAAGTGCTTTGTACTTTCTTCTGGTATACATAAATCTTTGAGTCTTGACACAAAACCACCACATTAACAATAACATGCTTCTTGTTCATGCATTTTTCAGTATCTGCGCATTAATCTTCTTTTACAGTTTTTTCGCAAATTCCATAAAATGTAAGGCTACATTTACATTTTTCGGTCCAAGAACAAAGTCTTCTGCGGCTAATACGGCGCAATCTTCTGTTTGATTGTTGTTTGATTTGTCTTCGCTGCAAATTTTGTTGGTATTAGTGACTGTTTTATTATTACCTATCCAAAAGCAAATATCATGACCTCTATTATTCAATCCAGTCTAATGCAATACCCTATGTTAGTTTTGGTCAAGAAATATGACCACAGAAATCTACAAGGAAAATATATAAATAATGTCACTATATTCATAGAGAATATGGAGATCATTCCATTCCAAATTAAAATAGATTTTGTGAGTAAGATGATAATACAATGATTAGACTGTTATGAAAGATTTTACTAATCAAAAGCATTTGTGTTATAGAAAAGGGAGTAGACATTGTAGGATAAATTTACACCATGGTGTCGGAAAATGTCATCAGTTTTCTGTGTAACACGTCACGTTTTCTGCAATATTAGTTTTAATTGCTTAGCATTTCTTGAAATCTTCATAATCTGACATGGCATATTCAACTAGATTGTGCAAGTATGAAAATAAATATGCCACATGATATTACATTCAACAGTCAATCGCAAAACTAAATATCGGTAATACGTAGGCCCTACATCGGGTAAACGTTTTCTTTTTCCAACAATTTTTAGAATGGTTTTGAAAAATATGTCCCTTTTAAAATTGCCGCAGTAAAGCCACTAAAATTGGCTTAGGACCTTTATATAACACGGAGCTTTAATGTTAGAGATCAGGAGCCCATATATGTCTGCTGTGTTACTTGCATATTAAGGCTAAGCAGCTAGTTGGGTAGTTACACACAAATATTTTATTTTTCTGTTGACTCCTGCCAAAGAACCACCATGACGACAATATAGATAATTATCTTTGTCTTACAAAAAAAGCTAATTGTGAACAGTAACGGAAATCAATCATTAGTTAAATGCAAGCAATTGTTTTCGTTTAAAATTGAGATTTCCTAATTTTTTTGCAGATGCGGAATCGCTGGCTTTCTCAAACGGGTTTCGCCATAAAAGGACGGATGAAAAAAACTGGGCTAATATTCTAAATGATGGTGAGAGACTTGGACAAGCCGTAAGTTGTAAGTATCAACAGGCTGTAAGTTTCATACTTGACCCCAGAGGGTTAGGCGAAATCAAAAGCACCAAACAACAGCTCTAGGTGCCGAGTCGGGCAACTTTGATTATTACATCGAGCACCAAACAGGAAAACTAAATGTTGTAGCTGATACCTTATTATGAGTTTCTTCCATTGACTCTTGCTATGTAGATCTTGCTAAACTCAATCAACAGCTCGTTCTTTCTGATTCATCTAGATTTTGTCGTTCTGTAATATCAAAAAATCTGCCGTTTTCTGCCTAAAATAAGTCTGTCAAGCATGTAAAATCTATGCTGAACTTATACCAAAGTTGTTTCAAAAGCTTCTGAAAAGTTGATAAAGGCTTAACCTCCTTAAGATCGAGTCAGCATTGATTTCCAAGACCTTTTGGAAGGAAGAAGCAAATACATTTTCTTTGCTATTGATGAGTGAGCCGTTTTCCTTTTGCTTTTTCTTGTTATGACGTGGCTACTTCCATAGTGGTCAAATCCTTAAGTAGTTTATTTTGCTTATTCAGACTTCGGCTATACAATTACAATGATTGAGGTTCTACCTTTTTGTTTAGCAAACTTAAAAATTGCTAAAAATAGAAGAGAAATATTGCAACGAGTAAGAGCATTCCATATCATCCTACTGGAAAAGGTCGGTGCAAACAAATTAGTCAAACTGTTTGAAAAACAATATATCATTTTTTAAAAACTAATCTATTTCCAACTAGCTTCTGGAAAGCTGTACTTCCAGAAGCATTACATTCTGTGCCCGCTCTCTCTCTCTCTCTCTCTCTCTCTTGTGCTCTGCAACTAACGCTAATCCTTCTTGAGCGTCTCTTTGTCTTCTTTCGTCCGAGTATAATTGGCAAGAGCTCGCCCAGTTGGCTTATTCAGCCAGGCCCAATTCTTTAATGGCGTTTCGTAAGAAACAAGAATCAACTTTGGTCGGCAAATTCGAGCTCAAGGAAGGAAATCCCAACATTGCTCACATTTCCTTTCCAGTTGGCAGGCAGCCCATGGTTTACTCATCTGGCCCTTTGCCCTTCCAAAACAACTGCATGTCCGAAGTCTATCACATATATGAAATATTGTTTTATTCTTTCGCTTCCTCTTCACGTGTTTAAACCCATTTAAGACTGAGATATAATTGATGCGCCTATAACGTAACGTTGTCGTTTTACGAGACCGCCAGCCAAGTCAATGTAAAGTTCAAAGCATTTATTGCTGTTGATTGAAATTTTGCACTGTTTCGTGATATAGTAATCTACATTTTGATTAAAAATTAAAATTTGTTTAAAAGAAATCAGTTTTGATATTAGTGATCTTCAGTGTAAAGCCTTACATAAGTTTTATGTGATTAGTTGGTTATGTACAACAATTCGCATATTGTTCACTGTGCACTGCACTATCTCAAGTGAAGGTATGTCATTCATTAATTATTGCCACTTTCACATAATTAGCTCATTCTGTAAGTAGTACGGTACGGTATATTACGGTTTTGTAGTTTATTTATGCAAAGTATTGACAATGTGATTTAGCCAAGTTTTATTTTCATTTGTAGTTCTAGCAATATTGTTCGAATCGCCTAGGCCTGCCTTGCTGAATACTGATCTTGCGGCAATATGCAAAAAATTGTGCCAAATAATATGGTAAATATGTTATAGGCTAGTTTTGTTTAAATTATTCCTGAAATAATGGAATAAACATGGGTCAATGTAAAGCAACATTACTTTCGCACCCCCTTAAGACCATTTTTGATATTTTTTTTATAGAAACGTCATAACGCTTCTAATCCTAGAATCGGCGTTTTTTGTCCGAGATCTTACTATTTTCAAAAATATCTCGCTAAATAAATTTTCAAAGTTGTATACACATACAGATAAGCATAAAATATAAAAGATTAATTGTACTAAGTACAAACTAAACCAACGCTATGCGGCCAACAAGACGTGTTTCAAAATCATTAGTCTCCAAGCTGGGGTTTGTGAACTTCTGATTGATCCGTGAGAAGGTGTCAAGTGGTCCGAGACTGCTTTGATGAATTTTGACAAAACCAAAAAAAGTTGATTTACTTGATAGTTTTGCGCATCGTTTGATCCTTATTTTTGATGTTTTGTTCAAATAACTTTTGAGCAAGTTATATATTGATAGCAATAGTACTACTAGATTAATTCTTACGACATCAAAATGTTGTAAATATAAGCAGTGGCATAAGCATCAAACTTTTATTATACAGCACAAAAAACTTGGCGATCGAAACCTGCAAAATCTTTGACACTCATATCCCACAAATCAAGCGATAATTGGTTTCGTTGATTTGATATCAATCGCAACAATTCACATTTTCAGTGCGAATTTCTCAGCTGATGTAGCGACAAAAACTGAATACCAAACTCACTTAATTCTACTGTGGACTACAGGTGAAGATGGACTACAGAGTGGGTAGCTACAATCGCGCTTAAATTGCCAGCATTTAAAAACACAACCGCCTTTGTATCGTTAATTTCAAAACAAGTCTTGTTGAGAAATTAAAGGAAAAAAGTTCACGTAACCGAAACAGCCACAACAATTGCTTAAAAACAGTTGATATGCAAAAAAGTCTTTAAGTTTATCCCTCTCAAACCAAAGTGTTAGATGAATCCCTGCAACTTTAGCTTAAAATTTGCTCCCCTAGATTGGAGGCTATGCCCGCTTATGCTGAGAGCAACATTTATACACACTTAGATGTTCGTCTACCTTTGTTTTTCTTTGATAAAACGATTATCGATTAAGCTTAGCGACTGTTGAAATATTGAATGACAACTCCAGAAGGGCAGGGAGAAAGAAAAACCCTCATATTGATGCTATGAAGAAAGATGCACAACACCTCATGCCGTCACCACATTCCTATCAATCCCCCATGGCCATATGGCACCATTCCCAACTTTCCTTCGCACATGTTGAACCAGGCATGTGTTGCCTTATGGCCATTTTGCCCCACGCCTTTATTGCCCATATCCATTACATACATCGCATATTATGCTCCTCACCCATTACCTCATTTCCTAACTCTAACGTGGCTTGCATTTCCATTTTTCCCTACACAAATGTTTTTAGCATCTCCGCTTTTCCCAAATTAAACATTCTTGCATTTTCGTACTTTTTAACTCATCCATAGTTCGATTTTAATCTGAAATATTGCAGACCTTTTTGCATTTCCTAACTCTGATGATGGCTTGCATTTCCGCATTTCCTCACTGAAATACTGCTTGCATTTTCGCATTTCCTAAGTCAAACCTGCTGGCATTTTTGTATTTCATGACTAAGTGATAGCTTGATTTTCTAACTGAAATATGGCATGCATTTCCGCATTTCCTAACGTAAACATGGCTTGCGTTTGCGTATTTCTTAGCTGAAATATGGCGTATTTTCCTAAAAAATACGGAATCTTATGCGAGCTTTATGTTGGAGAACTGTGGGAATGTAAGTTATGCTTTAGTTAAAAATGCGGAAATGCAAGCAATATTTCAGTAAGGAAATAAATAAACGCATGCCATGCTTGAGTTGGAAAATGCAGAAATGCATGCCATATTTCAGTTAGCAAATAGAGCTGATTTTCAGTTGGGAAATACAGAAACGCAATCCATCTTTGTGTTAAGAAATGCGGGCCATATTTTGGGGAGGAAATACGAGACATCAAGCTATGTTTGAGGTAGGAAATGCAGAAATGCATGCCATACTTCAGTTAGGAATTCAAGCTGTCGTTTATTTAGGAAATGCAGAAATGCAAGCCATCCATTAGTGAGGACATACGAAAATGCATGGCATATTTTAGTTAGGAAATCTAGCTGTATTTCTGTTTGGAAATACCAAAATACGGTAGAAGCAATCTTAAGTTAGATATCGTGGAAATGTAAGCAATATTTCAGTTAGGAAATACGGAAACGAAAGCCATGTTTGAGTAAGGAAATACAGAAATGCATGCCGTATCTGAGTTAGGAAATCAAGCTATTTTTAAATTAAATAATTTAGATTCGCAAGATGTGTTTGAGTAAAGAAATTCGGAAATGCAAGCCATATTGTAGTTAGGAAATAAAGAAATGCAAGCCATGTATCAGTTAGGAAACGCAAACAATACTTTAGTTAGGAGAAGCCTACCATAGTTCAGTTAGAAAATACGGAAACGCAAGTCACGTTTGAGTTAGGAAATACGAAAACCCAAGTAACACCTTAATGTGGAAATACAAAAATGCAAGCATATTTTCTTCGTCCGGCAAGCCTCACGCTCTCAACGTTGGCGTGGAAGGCATGTTGCGATTTCAGAAACTTTTTCCATTATTTTGCACGTTTACTAGTTTCGCTTGCTTGAGTAGGAGGAATTGTGTAGCAACCTCAGCAACATCAACTATCACTCACAAGCAAAGAGTCAACAATAACACTTGGCTTTATACATGGAACGCCATGTACGTTCAGTAGCTGTCACGATAGAAGTGACTAGTCGCCACAAGGAGTGCACTTATTTCAACTTGGAATGCAGTCATATGCTTGCCCTTGCGCTACATATGCTTTAGTTAGAAAATACGGAAATGCAAGCCATGTTTCAGTTCGGAAATAAAGAAATGCAAGCTATGAATCAGTTAGGAAATGCAGTAACACAAGCAATACTTTAGTTAGGAGATTGAGCTATCTTTGAGTTAGAAAATATAAAAATGCAAGCAGGTTTGAGTTAGGAAATGCAGAAATGTAAACAATATTTCAGACTGGAAATATGAAAATCCAAGCCATGTGGTTTGGAAATACGAAAATGCATGCCATAGTTCAGTTAGGAAATTAAACTATCTTTCTATAAGGAAATATGGAAATGCAAGCTATGTTTGAGTTTGCAAATGCGGATATGTAAGTGTTATTTCAATAAAAAAGTGCGGATATAACAGCCATTTTTGGAGTTAGGAATTGCCGAAGAGCATGCCATATTTTAGTTGGAATTTTGAGCTATCATTGAGTTAGGACAGGTGTGGGCAATTGTTTTGGCTTGCGGGCCGCATCGCGGTCACAGAAGCTAGCTGAGGGCCGCACTTTTTAACGAAAGCATTGGTACATTATTTTAATTGATTTGCATTTTAGATTTGGTAAAACATTAAAAACCAACAATTATTAGACAAATGAATCAAAGTAGTTTTATTCAATTAAAAAAGCAACCACATTTAATTTTCAAAGTCTATGAATGAGAAAAATGCACCCAATCAGTTTTCTACATTAATTATTTTTTTTTAATTATTTGCTTGGGGCTTTCGCGGGCCGCACAAAAGTTCGTCGCGGGTCGCAGTTTGCCCACCCCTGAGTTAAGAAATGCGGAAATGTAAGCTATGTTTGAATTAGGCAATGCGGAAGTGCCAGCAATATTTCGGTAATGAAATGCAGAAATGCAAACAATCTACTGAGTTATTAAAACGCAGAAACGGAAGCCATGTTTGAGTAAAGAGATGCAGAAATGCAAGCCATGTTTCTATTTGAAAAATATGTTCTCTATCAGCTACGGAATACAAAAATGCAAGCCATCTTAAAGTTTGGATATGCAAGCCATTTTAGTGATAGGAAATGCCAGCAACATTTCAGTGAGCAAATGCGAAAGACAAATCGTTTTTTAATAAAGATATATGAAAACGCAAGCCATAGTTTAGTGAGGACATAAGGAAAACATTTTCGAACTTTTTTCTAACAATACCCAGGTGAAAGGCAGATTTCAGTTAGGAAATAGCCAGATGCATGCAAAAGTTTCATTTGCGATCTAGGTAGATGCAAGCCGTGCAATTAGGTAATGAGTAGCAAGCCAAGTTTCATTTAAAATTTATCTCATAGATGCTAGTTAGATTTTATTCCTAAATTGGGGAGATGCAATTTTTGGAAAATTTTCAGATGTATCGATGCCGAAGATGCATGTGAATTTCATGTAGAAGGTATGAAAACGCATGCATGAAAATATCATTTAGAAAATACGGAAATGCAGTTGACGATTCTTATATGGGTTGGTTGCACGAGGAATGCCACAGGTTGGATTTTATGTAGTCTCGAGCTTTGAGCTTGAAACAATGATGATAGGTCAAATGCCATGGAATAATGGTCATGAGACGATGCTTACGGGACAATTGTTTTGAAGCATGAGGCAATGAGCATTATCCAAATGCCATGAGGCAATGGTCGTTGGGAAAAGATGATTACCCAATTGACATGGGCCATAATGGATGTGGGCATGCTGGGGCATAAGGAGCATTGAGCATAACTGGCATGGGGCACCATGAGCGTGGGGCCTAATTGTCATGTCGCATAGTGAGTGTGGGGCGTAATGGGCATGAAGTGTGATGAAAATGAGGCGTAATAGGCATGAGTCATAAAAAACATGAGTTATAATAGTCTTGGGGAATAATGGACATGAAGCATAGTGGGCATGGGTCGTAATGATTATGTGACATATTTGGCACAAAGATTATTGGACATGGGGCATAATGGCCATGGAATATAATGAACATGGAGCATAATGAGCATGGGGCATAGCAGTTACGGAGCATAATGGGCATAAGGTATGGTCGACATGGGAATATTGAGTAAGGGGCATGATGGGCATCGGAGATTATGGATATGGGGCGAAACGGACATGGGGCAAAGTAATCATGGTGGGGCCCAGCAGTCTACCTGTCGTGGTGCCCCAGTCTGACGAAAGACATGCAAACCGAGCATGAGCTCATACGCGTAAATGAATGAATAATGGGCATAGTGGGCATGAGACCGAACGGGTGTGGGGCATAATGTGCATAGGATGTAATGGGTATGGACAATTTAGGCGTGTGACGAAATAGCTATAGAGCAGCATATGCCTGGTGCAACATGTGCAAAGAAAAGTTGAAAATGGTATAATATGGCCATGACTAGAAAAGGTGGCATAACCAAAATATAGTCAAATCATATTTGAATCTATGAATCTGGACTAATATAACCTGCAGTCATTTTTTGTGGTGAAATGGGGTAAAATACGACTGCTCTTTTTACAGTTGCTCTTTTTACAGATTTTATGAAAAATTGGAAATCAAAATAGCCTGGTAATGTCACCTGACAACGTAATTAAGCAAATTTTCATATTTTCTTTTTAGCCCAATCTCATGCCCACTCAAACTCACAAAAAGAACTTCAGAAAAAGTTTTTTTGTTATACTTTTCTTATACGTTTTTTTGACATTTTAAAAAATGCTAAACACATTACGTGAATATACATCTAGCAGTAAAAAGGTTTATTTTTTGATTTGATTTATTTGAATCTATACATTGTGTTTTCGGCATCTTCCGTAAATTTTCCTATTTCTGCGACTCATTTACAAGATAGAGATGCACCGTTTAACTGAATTTAATTATATAATTTTATTTATTTGGATTTTATAATATAAATTTTTATCATCTTTTGTAAATTTTTGTATTTCTGAGTTTTCCGTGGTTTAGTAGGTAGATTTTTTCTCGTATTTCGTAATTCAGTAATTCTGTATTTTAATGTGAAATTCCGCATTTCCGTATTTTAGTGTAGCCCATCGAGGCACTAAGTGAACAAGAAATATTTGTTTTGCTCTGTAGACCTTAACCAAACGAAGCTATACGGTACCACTTTCAAGATGGATGTCGATGTGTTCACATAGCTGTTACGTTTTCTACAATACGCGTTCTTTTTCATATTTTATGAATTACATTTTTCGTCAAAGTGATAATATGATGATGCTAGCATTTATAAATATTCAAAGAAACAAACGATAGCATTAGCTTAACAACCTACGTCGCCTGATAGCATATAATGTTTGAAACAACGTTTAAGTAACGTTATATTAGTGTAGTTTTTGTTAATCATTTCCCCCCCCCTCACTTCTCTTAGATAGCTTTTGTTTGCGCCTGGCTTCATTAAAATATGAAAGCCGGCTCAGTGCTATTTTTAAATTTTTTCTTGCTACAATAACCTGTTACGATCTCAACACTTCAGTTTCAAATTTTGCTTGTCATTGTTTTTTATTGTTAATGTAAATTCTCTCAATGTTGTTACTGTAAAGTTTTAATAAAGTTATGCTGGAGGAGAGTCTTTTCAAAAGCACAAACTTATCGAAATTGGACACTCTCACAATATTTACAAAATCATATCGGTTTACATGAGCTCCCTGCTTACCGAAGTTATGTTGCGGTCGGTCTATTTTGGTAAATATTGTGCTATTAAACCTGGTGTTGTTAGTGATTGAGTTACCCAACTAATCATTGTGTTGCATTGTGTTATTAAACCTAAGCCAGGAAATAATACAATATATCCCTTTTTCAAAAGCCTGACAAGGTGATCTCTAAGACCTGACGCTTTAGGAAAAATGCAGCTTTGACAGGCGATGAAAAGCATTAATTATCATGATGAAACTTGTTAATTTTGATAAATTTGCCAACATCGTTTTCATAATGTTTTAGCACAACGGTTATTGCGAGAATGTAACTGCAAAAAGAAGTTTTTTGAGAGGTGTTGGCAATTCTCGCTTTCCTAGCTTGACCGCCGGATTCCTTATTCGGTGGCCAGGCCAGGAAAGCGGACACGTGATCCAAGCGGACTGGATAAAGCGGAGACCTGATCTAAGCACGATCGGGTCGGGCGGAGGGGCCACAACATTGATATTGCACGTTTTTTTGTTAGCTTACTTTGTGCAAACAGTTTAGAATCAATTAGTGATTTGAGCCAAACATTTGAGTCTGAGAAAAATTGGAAGAGTCAAAAAGTCGGTTTGAAGCAAACAATCCAAAGCAGTCTTTGCGGTTTTACTTGCGCTGTATTGAAGCAGCTCGCATCTCGTTAGCAATGAAGACAAAACACAAGAACCATTGACTCTTCATCCATAATATTGGCGGATACTTATTAAAAAAATTCTAGCTTGCCTAATTAAACTCCTAGTAATCGATCAGCATTGCTTTGGCAAAAAATATGCTTCAGTAAAGCTAAATTACCATCTTCACTTTCTTAACTTGTTGAGTGATATTACAAATGCAAGAAAGCAACATTCAACACTATTATCAAACACGGGTAATTTTAATGCAACGAATCAATTGAAATGCGACTTGATAATGTACATGTATGTTGTTGAAATGTTGTGTGCCCTTTACTTTTGTTTTAATTGTCGATAAGTATTATTTGAAAAACTTAAAACTTTTGCTACAAAAATGATGAATAAGTATTTAAATGTTAGGAAGGCCACAACTTCAAACTTGGCTCAATAGTCATGAGCTAAGTGGAGTACTTTGCTTTAAAAGTCAACTCCAACAGTACTGTACGAAAATGACTTGATGTAACAAAATGACTGATAATGCAAATAAGTCGAAATGATTTATTACAATACCATGTGGATCTCACAGACACCGGCGTTTAGTATCCAACATAAAAATTCAAAACGTTGTCGCACACTTGGATTGTTGCATCAAATAGATCCGAAAGAGTTAGTCGCGATTCTATCAGACAAAAAATTGAATTTTGTTCTCGAGATCTACTAAGCTAAACAAAACTTAGTCCAAACATAGAGTAATCTTCTCAATCGAATTTTATATGACGCCATGATAACAAAAGTAAAAGGTAATGACAAACAATTATTTTTCATTTCGATTCGGAGCAAAATAGTGTTTTATCAAAATGATTTCTTAATTATTTCTTAATACAGAACATATTAAATAGAGCGGTACTTATGTTACATTTTTGAGTTCATTATCATTTAACATTCATATTTCTCAAAACCCGAAACAACCATGGTTGTCCTGTTTTTATTTGCTTTATCACAGATAGGGAAAATTCAGAAAATAGAACTTAAGTAAGAAATTTGCTCTCCGTCATTCTCTTGAGCAACAAGTTATTTCTTTGATACTTTCAACGAATTTATCGAAATGCTAAAGATGCTGTATATGCATCAATTTGTAGTGTCCTGAATCCTTTTTCGTACAAACATTTTCATAATGATAGCTTAGTAGCTGTTGGAAGTTGTTTGACTCGCACTCGTCCCTGTAGCCATGAATGAAACAAACTCATTCCTAAGCTTTCTAAAAATATTCAGCGTCGATGACTGGCTTCTTTTTCCCCCTCTGAAAATTTTGCTTGGAAAATCACCATGCTATTGATACATGCAATATCGAGGCAGTTGAAGAAGTATACAAGTGATCAGCGCTTGGTCCTATTCTGCACACTGTGATTGCGACAAAGTTGGTCAACTCGGTCAACAGCTGCTTTAGTAGCATTTTAGTCCAGAATCATTTCTGGCAAACTTGAACCTTTATCAATTTTGTTGTCATTGTGCATTGTTTAAAAGTAAAACTACAGGTTTGCTTTTCCTGGGTACATTCGATACTAACGTTTGCCTGTCACTAAAGCCAAACCAGCTTGATCCAATCCTTCTTGCCTTCCGTGTTACAAATTTAGTGGGAAGTTTTCGCTGGTTTTTCTCATCGTTACCAGCAAAGTGATTTGTATCTGTAGTAAGTCAGTAGCAATCTGGGAACTGGTAAACCAATTATCAGTTGTCACATTGACTCCAGAAAAATGCAGCAATGTCGAGAGGAATTTCACAATCTTAAATGACAACCCAACGTTTCTCTGATTTCCTTGAAGTCCAATATACCGCATGCCATTGAGTGTGTAGCCAGCGAGACAGTCACACAACAAAAAGAGCTTCAGGCCGTACTTGTCTGGCTTGTTGACCATATACTGCCTGAAACTACAATAACCACGAAATGGTATTAGTTGTTCATACACGGTTACATAAGCGCCGATAGCATAATGTTATCTGTAATTCTCAATAAACTGTTTCCACATTCGTCGAAATGGAGCTGGCTTATCATCCGTGTTACGATCTTCACGACTGTCAAAACGTAGGTATGCTATAAGTTGCTCAAATCGATAACGGTCGAAAGAAGCGAAAAATATAGCCCCACCTGATGGGCAAGGTGACCACAACAAACAAAGAGATTCGTGCTGACAGCAGTACACACCAATGAGGTACAGAACGCCGACAATGCCTTTCCTTTCACACAAGTCCATTGGCACCCACTCATCTGGATTTTTGCCTCTGTTTCTTAGGTCCTTTCTTGCACGCTCGTTAGTGTGTTTGACGACCTGCTTATGCATATTTTCATCAATATAGTAAGCAAAAGGATCAACTTTATTTTGTATGTTTTTTGCAGCATCAATTGGCATTCGTTGGTGTGTCTAAGATTACATGCTCGCGTTCTTGATGGTGGGAGACACGTGGTAAGTCACACATGGCCATTTTTTCCTGTTAACGAGCTTCTGCTGTAAGATCATCACTGTCATGCTCAGAGGAGTCTTTGCTATTACTTTCTTCCCCACTACTGACAGTCAATTCATCGTCTGCAATTGTGGTCTGGTTGCTGACAATAGAAGAAGTGTCATCCTATCTCTCGGCGATGATTAGCCATCCACAGAATATTCACTTTCAATGATTTCTTCATCGTCAGAGCTGGCTTCTAAATCAGACCAACTCGTACCATTTTCCCAGCGGCTGCTGTTGCATCCAGTAGCCTTCTTGTCATCGTTCTTCAGATTCTTTTGGGATCTTAAACTAATTAGCAATAGACTTTTCGATGTTGTTTTCTTTCTCCTGAAACTTCTAATCTTTTGTCGTAAACGTTTTTATTTTGCATTACACAGTATGAAAAATGCGGTGATTAACTATTATTTATATTGTTCGATTTATTTGCTGTTTGTGGCACTATACAGGGTGGGCCATAAATAACGCACCAAAGCATATAAAACAATTCAGATAATAATAACAAACGTTTCGGGCTTGAAATTAAGTTAAATTGAATTGAAATTAAATTTAACAGTTATAGTAACTGATATTGAAATTAAATTTAACAGATACCCAAAGAAAAGATATTTACATTATTTCACATCACAATTTATTTCAAATCTATGGTGCGTTATTTACGGCCCACCCTGTACAATAAACTACTGACCGAATAAGTTTCAATTAAAAAAAAGTTGCACTATTACTTAACAAGGGTCTCTAGAGACCCTATAAGTCTTGACTTTTAAAACCTTTTAACTAATTTATCAGTGTAATATTTTTAAAATTATAAATGTGAAATGGAAGAAAAATAAATGCTTTGGGAATATTTAAAGTCCCACA
The DNA here is from genome assembly GCA_963675345.1 of Trididemnum clinides. NCBI lineage: Eukaryota > Metazoa > Chordata > Ascidiacea > Aplousobranchia > Didemnidae > Trididemnum > Trididemnum clinides. Next base: position 6,802,107 of record OY776297.1, read on the forward strand.
GAACGTAGCCGGCCATTTCAAGAAATATGAGGAAAAAACAGAAGGCGCTGGTCGCTAGCAACCCATGGTTTAAGAGTTAACCATTTGAAAGCGCATATTTTCCTATTTTTGCTTAAAGTAGAGTTGACAATCTTTCTTAGATCAACTTTTCAGACGTGCTTATTTTGTGCAATTTTCTTCCTTATTCTAGAAAAGGGGGGTGAACCCCCTTTTGCTCTTCTAATTTTACGCTTCTGCTCTTCAGCTGTTTGTTTGACAAGCAATGACTTGGCTCTTTGTACACGAATTACGTGCTCTGAGGAAGAATAAAAGATTACTCTTTCACAGCTAAGTCGTTGTACCTCGAAAACAGTGCATTTGATGAAAACAAGCACTTAATTTAGCTCATTTAACATAAAACATATTGAGAGCTTGAAAGGCTATATAATGACCATAGGGTTATTGAGTCAGCAGATACTCCTAAATGTCTTTGCGGCCAATCGCGTGCAAACCATAGGTTGAACACAAAACAAGTGTTTATCGAGCTTGGCAATGCCGTCTCTAGCGCAACGATCTGAGAACTCAACTAGCAGTTTTTTGATTAGAATTCTATCGCTCAGTTTACATTGCAACGCTTGGCCCACAAAAACGCCATTTAAAGCGTTACAACGATCAGGCCAGGTTTCATAAACTCAAGTTTGTTGCCCAATTGATCAATATGCAGTAAAGCATAATTACAAAAAATCAGGTAAAATCGAGACGTTTGGAAACATAAGACTTAAAACAAAGTAAGTTGTAATGAAAAGAATATGTGAACGAAGACGTTACATAGGCAGTACGATTCGTATTAGCCGATCTGTTGATTGTCACGGTCGCAATGTTGGGTGCAATTATGATTGTACCGCAGTTTCGACAAAGGGGGCGATTGAAACTCGCAACAAATAACAAAAACCAACGATTGAAATATGAGATCTTTTTGTCTCGCCTTCTGCTTTATATTTGTGGTAAACGCGTCTTGTTATAGCTCATTGTTGGTTTTTAAGTTCACTTAAGCTCTACCAAGCACCCAGAATAGTTGTAAATCTTTTGATACATAGTTCAAGTATCATGTTTTGTGCGTCATTTCTTTACAGCAGTGATTCTCAAAGTATACGAGGCGACGGTTTGAGGCGTCCTTTTAATTTTCAAAGGCGTCGAAAGGGCCCAGCCAGAATATGCTGAAGTGCTCGAACTTCAAAAACGAAAAATTGATTTTATAAAATAATCACCAAAAAAATTTGATCAGCAAAAACAAAAACCAACTGGACAAATTGATTCATATCTTGCACAACGATAGAAAAGACCTTAATGTGTTGTGTTGCCTAATGCGTCGAAGGTACAACATGGTTTTTGAAATGCGTGGCATCGATCAAGTTTGAGAATCACTGCTTTGCCGATACTAAAAATAGTCTTTTAAACCTGTAATAAAAGGTTAAAGAAAGGCACTTGAGTGATAAATATAGCATACATTATTGTCTCATCAGGTCTATATCTATTCTCTTGTTTGTTAAGATTTTTCTATAATCTTGGCATGATCATCAGACCAACATATTTCATAGAAGCAAATATATTTTACAAGTTTGTAAAGACCAATGTATTTCATGAAAGACCTATATTTGGTTTTAAAAATCGCGTTGGTTTGGCTTTCAAGCATAACAAAAATTTCTATAGATGAATCACAAAATCCTCAATTTCCACGGTTTTCTTTCCTTCTCCATGTGTTAAATTTATGCAGAAATCTGATAGATCCTAACAGCTAAAAATTGTTTTGCAGAATCATTTAATCAGTTGATCAAAAATCGCTGTGGCCAAGACTGAGAAATCATAAATACGAGGAAAAGTAGACCATAACTGGCTCAGTGAAGGGATGATTCTACCGTATAGATGGTTCGCCTTTAATAACATCAAAATATTTCGCGTGAAACTTTACAAATTTTCCCTACCGATAGTCAGCGACTTTGGGACAAACTGCTTGAAACTAGGTACAACTTTGAGAAGCATTGATCTAAATCTAGTGCTATGATCACACAGAGTTACATCGGTACACAAAATCACGAGATAACAAAGATTAAATAGTCACTGTTGAGCTGCCAAAAATCTAAAGTTAAAGACTTAAAAACGTAAAGACAGACCATGCAAAAGCTAAAACGAAACACATGGTTATGCGGAATTAGACTTGGATTAATTATTTTATGTTTGTTTTTGTACAGTAAGTGCGGTCACACGAAATGCTGCTCAATAGTACGGAAAGTTGAGTTGTTGCTTTACTCTGGATAAAAGAATTATGATGAAATATAAGGTCGAGTACCAATATGTCCTAAGTGCTTAAATGCAGTAAGATTGAAAAACTTAAAATATACTATTGAATTGAGAAGTTGCTTTTTTGATGGATCAAAGAACTAGTCGTCAAATAAGCTTTCGAAGCAAGAATGTAGTTGTAAAAAACGTTACCTTACGACTGCCATAAATCTATTATGCAAAGCGCAGAAAGCATAAAAAGCGCAATTCTGTCTATACGTTTGATTGCGGCATTTCCTCCGAAATTCCTGTGCGTTAAACATCAAACTTAGAACGATTGATCACCACCCCGGAGTAAGTGTCATAAAGTGGGTTTGTGATTTCATGATGACGTCATAATCAAAATAATTTTTTAATTCACATTTTCTGACAGAGGAAAACCGTTTGCTGCACAAACGAAAGCCTGCCACCAACTCATCAAGTTACAAATAGTTTCATCTCTTTGAGGTCCATAATCACGTCACAGCTAACGCTTGATTGCAAAGTTTGATTTTGTATTTCCTAAAAAACTACTAATCGCAGAAAATTTATCAACAATTTTTTGGGGAGATATTAACAAGATACTTGTGATAAAAATATTTCTACAACAATTAAAGCTAAATTGGCCATGCAACAACAGATTCTTGATTTAAACATTTTAAGTACTGCTGGCATGCTTCTTCTCTATTACACCTGCACGTTTAAAACTCGCTCCAGGAAGTCATAATATATCTGGTACAATTGACACAGTCTTTCGCTGCCAGAGATCATCACATGATGATGTTTTTCATCGAAGGCAAAATTTTGCGAAATCAGTTTATTTTAAAAACTGATTTGCGACCTATTTTGAACCAATTTTCAAACCTTGTTTAACAAATTGAAGATTGTTTTATAGCAATGTCGTTAATACGTGACTTATGCTTTTACTTTTTGTTTTTATACTAAAAAATTGAACTTTAACATCTGTAGTGTAAATTTTACTTTTCCTAACAAGTGGTATGCTAATTTAAAACAGGTTAGCTTGATAAATAGATGTTATGATAAAATATTAACAGTAAACGTCGTTTGAAAGCTTAGTAAACTTTCTTTCTAGCAATTTGTAACTGTAATTAGTTAGACTAAGGACTAGTTTGTAATGGCTGATCAAAAGCTAGACAACAATTTTCCTGCCACACATAGAAAACCTGCAACTGTTAGAAAAGCTATAAGTTCTTTGGTACATTTTGACTATTTTTTGTTGTAAGGATGGTTCTTTGGCATTATCTATGCAAACTTTTTGAAACCATTTTTAAAAATTGAAGTCTCTAAAAATTTAAATACCACCACAAAAAGAAGAGCTTGGTGTAAAGATGGTCCTGTTTTGCATTTTGTAATAAAATAATTGTGTCAAGCTACATACCCTTTAAATGTTAAAGCAAATGTCTTTCCAATTGGTTGAAGCTGACTGAACCAGTTGATTTGATATTTTTGATCTCACCATTAATGATGGGGCCTTGGAACTGTAATCACTTAATTGTAAGTGCCTAACTTCTGGTTAGTATGCTTTTTGCAAGGTTGCGTTTATACTAGGACCAAGCAACATGCGCGCAGTCAGATGCTTTAGTTCAGGGGTCCCCAAACTTTTTAGACTATCGACCCCTTTATGGAATTCTTGATTTCTTATCGACCCCCAGGCATGTACAAAAAAATAAATATTAATGATAACTAAATAGATAAGCCGTTTTCATATACATTAGTAAGGGAAACTGCATACCAAGACCTGTGAAACTGTTGTTCTGTATCTCTTCCCCCTTTTGAATATCTTTTATGAAATAATAGGGAAACATAATGAGAAAACTTTTTTATTTTTATTGTGAAAATCATGACATTAGCAATATACTTAAAATTCCTGGTTGACCCCTTTTTGACCCCCAGGTGTTTATCGACCCCTTGGATAATCCCATCGATCTCCAGGGGTCGATGTCGACCACTTTGGGGACCCCTACTTTAGTTCGTACAAATAAGCACATAACTACAAAAAAGTCGTTTAAGTATTGGTCCTAATGTTTATTGAGTTATCTTTGAAAATAGATATTGATCACTTTAAAGCCCCCATACTTTGTAAGTTTAATTATGCTTTCATGTACTTCATAAAACACACGAGTAAAACTTTTTAAACTGTTGGTGCTTTTTATTTTGAGCAAGCCCAGTTCGTATGTACCAAACTGGGCAGACAAGACGTGTCCAGGGACTCCATAAGCTTGGCGAAAATATAGCGGCTATGCGCAACCCCCAATAATCTTCTTTTTTATGCTTTATCGATTTCCTTTAAAAGCAACTTTTGATTTTGAAACGATTATTGGCTCTGTCAACAGCATATTGGCATTTTATTATTGTTCTCGCAAACATTAATTGGGGGAAGCCGACGCACCGGACTGCACCGGTATTTTTAACCTCGACATCACTGATAAAAACTCTGATATAGTAATAACTTAGCATCGAGTGTTCCATTTCGGGTTAGTTTGCTCTTTCCTTAGCTACGTTTAAGCTTGGACCAAGGAACATACGCATAGCCAGAGGCGTTTGCTCATGCAAATATTCCTACAGTTATGAAAAAGTCGTAAGTAGTGGGACTAATGTTTGATAGCCTAATTTTTAAAATGCATATCTATTACTTTGGCGCCCTTCCACAACTTTGATATACTTTGAATTCAAGCACTTGCTCAATTTAGCGAACAATAATTTGTTAAGCTTAAAGACGCCTATGTTGAAAACAGCAAATAAGAAGTTACAAGGGACTCGTTGTAACTTTATTTGCTCAGTATAAAAAGCAAATAAAAACAATTAAAAGACATGCAGTGGCTATGTGCAATCCGCCATAATGGTTTTTTTATCGACTGCGTTCAAAGAAACATTAGCTTTGTTTCGGAGCGATCATTAGCTCTGTCGAAAGACATAAAATTTTTACTAGTTTTTTCACAACTATCCATTGGGTGATGCCGGCTTGACCGGCTGAAGCGATATTGTTAACATCGACATTACTGATGGAAGGGGGTGCTCCAAGTGATGACGGCAGAGCCAGCTAATGTCACATAAAAATATGTGTGAGACCAACCGGTATATTATAAGTTTTTTAATGATACTGCATTTGAGCACTTAGGACATATTGGTGTTCGATGTTACCTTTCATCATAATTCTTTTATCCAGAGTAAAGCAACAACTCAACTTTCCGCACTGTTGAGCAGCATTCGTGTGACCGCACTTACTGTACAAAAACAAACATAAAATAATTGATCGAAGTCTAATTCCGCATAAACATATTGTTTGGTTTTGGTTTTTGCATGGTTTTTGCAAAAATCTGCTTAATCAAACAATATAGTTGTGCGAAATTAGACTTCACATTTAGGTTTTTGAGTTATTTCCCACTCGATTTTTTCTTGATTGTTGGCAAGCAGCTCTTCCTCGACAATATGCTAATTGATCTCACAATCTCTTTTCTGCAGACGTTGAAGGGCGGTTGTTTTTTGATATAAAGTTTTTCTTTCATAATCAATAATTTCTTATTGTAATCCTATAATTCTTACCGATCACATCCCTTTTGGTTGGTAACATGCAGTTCTTGATTTCTTGAGTAAACTCGCCCACTTTTGTTAACTCGTTTACTCTCATTTTGAACATATTCCACAGTCCTCAAATCCCTTCAGCTGTTTAGGACAAAGTTAGACCAGTCTAGTTGAAGATCCTATTTTAGAACATTATTTTTCAACCATTTTTTGTTACAGATCTTTTTGAAAGAAGTTGTAAGCTCTGCGGGCCCTTAGCTAACTTTTGTTCGGAACTCGACGAACATAGCATTGATTCTTACGCTACAGCTACCCAACTACATTTTTTAAACATTAGGGAATAAAAATTTGCGCTTTTTCACTTTCTTGAGCTTTGGAGAGAAGAAAACAATTTTGTACACTCTTTATTACAATTAACATAAATTTTATATACATCATTATCGGTGAAATTGGAGTATTGTCGTTAAAATGATAAACAAATAAACAAAAGACTTCTCCGAACCAATTATTTTATGTAAAACAATGGAAACATTTTTACTGAAAAAATAAAATCTTCTTGCCGATCCTAGTCTCAAAGTTGACTTCTACAACTGAATATCAATATACGCTACATGTACGCAACACTTAAGTGATTTTGACAATATTTACAGAGAACGTTTTACAGAATATATGGCCACTTAGAGAAAGTTCAGACGCTGTTTTGAGTTACTCTTTTGATGAAAAGTAGCTTTTTGCTAAATATTGTAAAGCAGCCAATCCAAGGGTAACGCCTGTTGCTATCACCCCTGAACCGGTGAGAATGTCGCGCTCTTTTATTTTCTCTAATTCATCATGGCCGCTTATTGCGTTTACAGTCACTTTGTCTGGATCTTGTTCAGAAGTGGGGTCGTCAAAAAATTGCTTTAGTGCTGTCTCAGTAACAATTTTAATTACTTTTTTAACACAATCTCGACAGTTGTTCTCCCAAACGTCATATTTACCCATTTTGATTTCTGCAATATTCATCATCAATTGAATTGCAATTTTCTCCCTTTCGAAAGAATTTAGAAGAAACTTGGCAATAGAATGAACAGCACCAATTTCTGAAAATTTAATACCATTAACTCGCAAATCACTGCCCGGTATTAGGAAAGCACCAACGACAGCAGATGACTGAAGTGATGCTCCAAGGACTTTGTCGGAAGGTGCTGCAGACGGATTAAGAGGTAAAACGTTAGATCCTGACGAATCACTATATCCTCCTTCTGGTCCGTAATCAATTGTGAACAAAGGAATTTCATCAAACTTCAAAACAATTGTAGTATGTTTAAATATATCTTTATTTTCGCTCCAACAAAGTTCAATATCACTGCTAATCTTTATGCAATGTAAAATTTCCTTGCAAAGATACGAAGTCGCCATGTTGCGTGAATTAAACAACCAATTTAACAATTGAACCAGCTGTTACCTGGTAAGTAGATGAAATAGTTTCATTTCCAGATTTTCCAACAAAAACTATTTTATGTAAAACATGTATGTTCAAACAAATGTTAGAGATATTATTTTTTCAGTTTTAGTACTTTTCTACTGTAATCAATGCATGCAAGCGAGGGAAATACTGTGATGTACCTTATTTAGTAAATTAGCTCATCAACTTAGAAGTTTTGTGGTATGAAGATTGTTTGGTAATGCAAAAAATGTTTTTAAACAACAAACAAATTATTGTACATGTTTAAAAATGTGAACACTTAAACGATTAGTCTCGCTGTCATGTTTGTTAGACTCAAATCTAGGAGTAAATGCGGTGATGCTTGTTGTAGCTAAATTGCGTTGAGTGGTGGAAAGCTATTGTGTTTCAAAAGCGTTCATAAACAAAGTTGAAATAATCCAACTATAGAGGATAAATTTAACTCTTTCGTTACCCCAAAACAGTTCTCGACTAATTTGCATAAAAAGAACATTAATTATCTTTATTTTATCATTCACTGGTTTTAGGCCATTGGCTATTATATCAATCATGTTATGTCGCTGAAACGGAAATTTCATTGTGATTCAAAATATGCTGACCTCCGAAAATATTTTTTTTGTCTAAGAAGATAATTTATGCAAATTAACCCCTCTCTTTTGGGGTAGTAAATCACTTTCAAATTGCTTTCAAAATAGGGTACTGTAGATTTTAAAAATTCCACATACTTCATTTTTTAATCAATCTGGCTGAAAACTTAGATACAGACAGCTAAGTAACCATAGATTTTAGAAAAAATAGCCAAAATGTACCAAGTTACCGGTACTTAATTTTTCTACAATTGTTACTTTTCTGAGACCCAGAGCCACAGATATTTCAAGATTTTTCTGGGTCAGAACAAAAGGATGTGTATTGGACTTGCGTTTTTGATCGATTAAAATGAAATCAAGATTAAATCAAACTACGTCGTGAAATATATTTTTGGAAAGAAAATTTCATCCCAAATTGCGTGATGTGCGTTCTAAAAACAATGTTTAATGACTCAAAATGAAACAAAAACATCTTTACCCCCTTTTTTGTGGGGGAATCAAATTACCCCAAGTTCAAAAAGTATTACAGGCCTCGCGTGTAGACAAACCTTTTGGAAATGACCGCTAGATAATGTAAAAAGATCATAGAAAAAAAACAATTAAAAATCACCGAAGAACAAATTTTTTGGTACTATTTTCAATTTTTTGAAGCACAGCCGCCAAATTTTTGGCCTGTTTGGTGGTTCCTGGAAGCTATTGCAACTACCCTTTTCATCAATCGTTTTATAATGACTCCCTTCCTATGCCATTTAATATTGCCCATCTTTGAAAATACTGGTTCTTCCTGATTCAAACGATATGCAGCTTTAATAGATTATTTTGTTGCTTAAGCTGAAACATACGCTATTCTTTGCCACCGCCTTTTTGCTTGGGAGAAAGCTAATTTTGATTGATTATAGCCCGCTTGTCAAAGTAAACAAAAAGTGTTTTGCTGGCATTTTGTCTTTGGTAACTTGATACAACGTGCTAAAAGAGTGGCGCTATTTAATATAAATCTTTTAAGATTTTTAAAAGGTGTAATATTTTTACAATTTGTAATTTTATAAGGTCTAGCATAAAAATTGGGGGGTTTTTGGCCGGTACCGAAGATAATTTAGGGTTTATCATGTATGCTAGCCTTTTTATCAATCAAAACTTATAGGTATTATGATATATTTTTGAAAAGAAATTTTCTTTAACTTTTAGATGATATAAAGCTTAAAAATAATATCTTATTGCTAGAGATGAAACAGGACCGTGTTGAACACCCTACCTTTTGTGTAGGGGGGGGGGGGTCACCAATTTTTTTGCTTCAATATTTTTAGAATTGGCTATCTATCAAAAATTTCACAGACTTCATTTTTTAATCAATCTTTCTGAAAACTTAGATATAGACAGCTAAATAACTATAGATTTCAGGAAAAATAGCCAAAATGTGCCCAAAAAACTAGTTTTTCTACAAATTGCAGCTCAAAAAACCCAAATTTTGAGTGTTTTTGACCAGTATCGTAAACAGATTAGGCCTACAAAATTTACCAATTTCATCAGTCATTATAGAATAACTCTTCACCTAAACCATTCAGCAGTATATATTTTTAAAAAGAAAATTTCTATAACATTTAGATGATATGAAGTTTGAGAGAAAAATTTTGTTGCTAAAGATGATACAGAATCATGTTGACCCCTCTTTTTTTGCAGAAAATCATCAATTATTTGCTTGGTGTCGACTATTCATCAAAAATTCCACAGACTTCATTTTCTAATCAATCTTTCTGAAAACTTAGATACAGACAGCTAAATAACCATAGATTTTAGGAAAAATAGCCAAAATGTGCCAAAGGAATTAGTTTTTGTACAAATTGCAATTTTGTGAAGTACCGCCGAAAAATTCTTCAACAAAAAATGAAAAATTGTGCATACCTACTATTTTTATATTAGGCATTATAAAGTAATCCTAAGCCTCAACTATTTAAAATTATATATTTCTGGAAAGCTAATTTCAATATAGCTTTGAAAAAAGCTGTTTGACCCATAAGCTTTACGTGACGCTCTCATCAGTGGCGGTATCGCGTCAAAAGGGAAGATCTAGAGTGAATAAGTGTTTTATGTGAATAATTTGGACGTTAGGCAATTAAGACAAGCCAATGATAGCGCTAGTATTGCAAAGCACGCCAAAGAAATATTTCGCAATTGCGAAAGTTGGAGAAGGCGCAGCAGCAGGCCAAATGCCACGATTATCGAAAGAGTTTGAGAGTGTAAACAAACTCTCTGTCTGCATAATACCGGGCGTCGAGTCTTGATATAAGTAGCGTCTAAAAGATTAAGATGGAAAGAGCTGCGCGCTGCGGCGAGGATTGAAAACCGCTTATCATCATAGTTTAATGCGCATCGATCATTATCTAAAAGATGCTGACCAATGGCGGAGTCACAATCCGGTTTGGTGTCGGTTCGTTTGCACGATCTGTGTGGTTGAGATCGGCGTGGACGAGTCAATTGCTGTCTTAACCATTGTGGAACATGTTGCTTGATGCAATCCTGTAGTCGTTGAGATGTTCGCCCTACGTACCGACTATCACAGTGGCACTTGTATTCATATATGACAAAACTTTTCTGAATGGCAGGTAGAACATCCTTACGGGCCACAGGCAGCATGCGCTTAGACGTAAAGACCAAGCGGGTGCTGACGGAACCATAGCAGCTTTCTTGGAAAAAGAAGTCAAAACCGCCGTGGAAAGCTGCTATGGTTCCGTCAGCCGTCGCTTGGTCTTTACGTCTAAGCGCATGCTGCCTGTGGCCCGCAAGGATGTTCTACCTGCCATTCAGAAAAGTTTTGTCATATATGAATACAAGTGCCACTGTGATAGTCGGTACGTAGGGCGAACATCTCAACGACTACAGGATTGCATCAAGCAACATGTTCCACAATGGTTAAGACAGCAATTGACTCGTCCACGCCGATCTCAACCAGGGATGTGGAAGCGGAAGCGGTGGAAGCGGTCCTTTTTCTGTGGAAGCAGAAGCGGAAGCGCGAAAAACCAATGTGGATTAAACGGTGAAGTTGCACTATAAGTCTGAATGAACGTGCGATATCATTAGCGCGAGAGAACAAAAAAAAGTGTAACTAGCATCACATTTTATATCGATAACGGGTAAGAAAAAGTAGTTTGGACAATGAAATGTAGCTTATAAAATGATGATTTGATTAAACTTAACTAAACTTGATTAGGGAGTTAAAAACGTTGAAAAAGAAATTACTCACGACGGAAACAACTTGATCATTCTACATCAGTGCTCTTCAACAGGGGTTTTGCAAAACATGCAGTTGTGTTCCGTGAGTTTTAAGGGTTCCGTGAGGGGACCGCGAAGGTTTTTCGTTTATTACTAGTAATTATTCTTATTTCAGTATATTGATTTCTTATATGTAGTGGTGTTCCGTGTATGCAGTATAAATAGTAATGGAATCTTGTGATAGCAAGTTGCAGATTGTGACGTAATTCTGTTTACAGCTTTAGGATTCCTGGAAACAATTAAGGTCAACGGGATGAGACTAAAAAAAGTGTAGCAGTTCAGTGCTCCTGGCTTGGAGACCCCCAGCATTCCATTGAAGAGCCCTAAAGGAGTCGAGAGGGGAAGAAGAGGTAGGAGGTAAAGAGAAACAGCTGGGAGCATCAGGCGGTGGTGCGGATGCAGAGGGAGAAGGTACAAAGTGGGCGGAATGAGGATAAGAGGTTTGAAGGCGAGGATGGGGTGCAGGTGATGCATTAGCAGAAGGGGGCCAGATGGGCCAGATTGAGCAGTGGAGGTATACCAGCTGGAAGAGTCCAAGGAGGAAGCCACAGTACTGGTAAGGGTGGGATCTCCAAAAAAAGCAGGAAGGGAAGATCCAAGAGTGAGAGCTGCCAAGAGTTCTGAATTTAGAAAAGGAGAATAGTGAGCACTTTTAATGAACCCAATTAGAGCATGTGCAGCATTGCACTGACCTATACCGCGAGGTCACATTTCCAGCGCACACTGAACAGGGAAAGACGGGACAAGGGTTAGGATGAACGTTGTCGCTCATCAAGAGAAGAGGAATGAGAAGATGGGCAAGAAAAAGGCAGGAGAGGAGAGAAAACAGGCCGATTTTAAAGAGACTGCGTGCTACCCTTCTGTGGTCGTTCAGAGGGCTGCACGGCGAAAAATGGTTTGTGTGAGGGTAGTGCCCGAGGTAACTGGGACCCTCGGGAAGACCAACAGCCATTTTAACCCAACCCAAACAGGATTGGGGACCGCACCACCACGTTGAGGAGGCTATTGATTGGTGTAGTTCAATTTTGCTCGCTTTAGATGTACGAGTATATACCGACGCGATGCGCAGTGATTAAAGCGCCCGCTTCGCAGTCGGTAGACCTGGGGTTCATTCCCCTTGTCGAGTCATACCGAAAGACTTTAAAAAATGGTATCTATAGCTTTTCTGCTTGGCGCTCGGCATTTAGGGGAGGTTGTGGAGAACAAGCCGGCAAGTTCGCTTGTCGTGTCCTTGAGCAAGGCACTTAACGGGACGCACCCATCTTTACGTGGAAGACAGGTGACCCGGAAATAGCAACTCCCAAGCGAGTATGGACTTACCGTCCTAAACATAGCGATGCAATTCAAAAAAATACTATATATACGACAGAAATTTCGCACTTCACTATCCAAAAAGATCGGAGTCAATATGTGTTTGGGGACGGTCAGAAAGTCCGAAATGATGATTAGAGTTAAAGTTAAATCAAAGTCGGAGTTAGTTGAGGATAGAGATGAAATATCAGCGCTATACGGTGTAATTTGTTGTTGTGACGACAGGTTGTTTGTCGAGAGCTGTAATATGTGGTCATACGGTTTAGATCTGAGAAGCATTAGGTTAACTGTTGTAAAAGTGGTTGTAAGTAGTGAAGGAACTTGTAATAACTGTTTATTTGTTGAAGTGTTTAATTATTTTTTGAATTGTAGTAACGAAACATTTGATTTTCTTGCAAGCAAATCGTGATTTCTAAATTTTTGTTAGTGGGGGTTTGGTGACAAACGAGAAAGTACATTAGGAGTACCGTGATGACAAAAGGTTGAAAAGCACTAATCTACATTCAACACGAGTTTTAATATCGAAATAAGAGAAACACAGAGTAGTTTGGAACAATAAGCTCAAGTGAAATAGGTAAAGTAATAGCAATAAATGAAGGTTTTTGTCTTCACAAAATGATGAAGTGTAAGTGAAGGCAGGCTACAGACCCACAAAAGTTAAAAAAAATTGTCAACGGTCGTTTTCTCACTTTTTGTTGGTGGAAGCGGAAGCGATAAGTGTAGAAGCGGAAGCGTTTAAAAAATAACCGCTTCCACATCCCTGATTTCAACCACACAGATCGTGCAAACGAACCGACACCAAACCGGATTGTGACTCCGCCATTGGTCAGCATCTTTTAGATAATGATCGATGCGCATTAAACTATGATGATAAGCGGTTTTCAATCCTCGCCGCAGCGCGCAGCTCTTTCCATTTTAATCTTTTAGATGCTACTTATATCAAGACTCGACGCCCGGTATTATGCAGACAGAGAGTTTGTTTACACTCTCAAACTCTTTCGATAATCGTGGCATTTGGCCTGCTGCTGCGCCTTCTCCAACTTTCGCAATTGCGAAATATTTCTTTGGCGTGCTTTGCAATACTAGCGCTATCATTGGCTTGTCTTAATTGCCTAACGTCCAAATTATTCACATAAAACACTTATTCATTCTAGATCTTCCCTTTTGACGCGATACCGCCACTGATGAGAGCGTCACGTAAAGCTTATGGGTCAAACAGCTTTTTTCAAAGCTATATTAAAATTCTGTACCACCAACAAGAAGTTAATTTGTTGGGCTTTCTAAATATATTAACAGTTGTCAGGTTATTACATTGTTTATGTATTAAATTTACCTGTTAGTAAAAGGTTATGAAATTTTAGGGGGTAAAGATATCGACTACAGGTAATATAGGGCAGTCTTTTTAGAATAAAACAAATATTTAAGATACAAATAAAACATTATCGGAATTGTCTTGAAATAACCTTTAATTAAAAAAAATTGTTGCAATCGGTTGAGAAATAAGGTCACAAATCCATTTTTAAGTAAACTAATTTTTCCAACTTTTAATAAAAAATCATCACATGATGATCTCGCGGTAGAGAAAGAGTTAAGACAAAATTTCTATTTGACCCACTATTGATTGGTTTATCCCTCCTCTTCCATGGGACGGAGGTACGGCGCGAACGGCGATTACACCGTCAACCTAATCGAATTAGGGTGGAGGAAAACTGGCAGTCCACTTCAAATCAGTCATGAATGTTAATTACTGACTAGTAGCCTCACCACCAACAAAACGGACTGCCATTTGTGGGTACCCAAGAGCATGTTAAAACCAATTAACTACCATCGGTTTTTTGATTTTATCATCGATAGTTCCCAGATCCAACGAGTGCTGATGTTCAAGTAAATATCTTCCCATTTGTAACATATCTTTTAATTCAGCCTGGGCCAAGTGCTGAATCTGTGGCACGCCCGGTCGAAGCTTTTAGCCAACGCGTCTCAAGTTTGCCTCCCTTCCTTTGCCGCTGTTCTATCAAGCGTACGCGTCTATGCAACTCCTTTATTCCAAATAAACGCGACAGCGACACTGGCGACACAAAGCGTACTCGAAAACGGTTTTTGTTAACGCAAGAAACAAAGCATAAATAACCGTAAAGTACGCTAACTTGCCTACAACAAAATAATACTGAAATAAATAATTACCTAACTATTAAGCTTCCAAGAACTTGACCGAAGCAGTAGAGACAACTCAAATTCCTTAAGATTCTGTCGAGTGCAAGTAGCAAAATCTTCTTATAACAAAGACATGAAAACTGCCGTCCGTTTGTTGGCAACTCAAAACAACAACTGGCCCAAAACCAATAAACAAGTGTAATCGCGGCTTTCTGGAGGCAGCCTGAAGCATAACAGGCGAGTTAAGTGCCAAATAAATTAACTCACTTGCTATCAATAGTAGATTAAAGCAAGACGCAAGTGCTTCAAAACTCACACGCAGCAACACAATAAAACGCGTGAACAATATTTAACACCATTAAAGTGACTTATTCTGGAAAAAACGAGAGAGAAAAAAGAAGTCTAAAACAAATGTATTGGTGCTAGGCTATTCTGCTTCGTGACAAGCATGATTTGGTTGACTTTGTCTTGCATTTTTTGAAATGTGCGGCCAACCAACTGACAATCACTGCGGTAAATTTATTCATATAAGATTCTAAAGGCTTACAAAACATTGAAAATTTTGCCAATCAACGTAATTTAGCCATAATAAATATTCCCGCATTCTCTTTTCCTCTTCAGCTTCCTTCTAACAAAAACTCTTGACAAGAGTTTAAGAATTTGAACTCTTTTGAAGAAACGCAAATAAATTGTCGTTATGTAACGCAATCTTGTAGATTTTGGATTGCTGGACCATACTATTAACCTTATATACCAACGACAGCCCAGCCTACGGCAAAGGTTATTAGACTTGACCTTTGGTATGATTTTCTATTATTTAGGCTACAACACTTTTTTTGAATGTATTTAGAGAAACTGTTGCAAATAGTGCATTGATGTTTTTCTTCTCAATTGTATTAAAACAGGGGTGCTCAAAGTGCGACCCGTGCAAGACGTTTATGTGGACCTCGACTCATCTCAAGTAAATGGTTTGCATCCAAATTTGTGTTTAGAATGCTGATTTTGCTTTTTCAGATATGATAGTCCTAACGTAGGCCAGTTGAATCCCTCCAAACAAGCCTTTTTGTGGCTCGTTAAGACTTTACATTAGTGAAATCTGGTCCAATCTGTAAAAACTGTTAGCACCACTGCATTAAAATTTTGATTCAACAGCGTTTCAATCTGAACAAATTCTTAACAGAATTTTGACTTTGAGATAAGTAATTGTATCAAAGATCAACTTTTAAAAAATTTGCTTCATACGGTGTGCATTACTCTATAGTTGCTTTTGAAATAATTTTCTCAAAATCTTTTTCTTGCTTTTGATTGTGTCTTTGAGACAAATGGCAAATTTTTACATCTAAATCTCACTTGTTACAAATGACGGAAGTTAACACCAAACACATCTATTTTATGTGAATTTTCTTTAAAAGAAATATAGCCGCTTTTAATAGAAACGTCAAGTAGAAAAAAGGCAAACTTAAGAAATTGCCAAGTTTTTAGATTATAATTCAGGATTGAGAAATATTGCCCTTTTAGTCATTTTTGGCTTTAAAGATTTACTTCAATTTTCTGTTCATTTTCCTCGCTCGTTGCTTCAAACAATTGTACGTTATATAATTGTCTCTTAGTTGTTTAGTTACCAACTTTTTACCTCAAAGGTGTGCAATCTTTTTCGCAGGCGGGCCAATTTCAGATTTTTTCGAAAGTTTTTTGAACCAGTCAAAGTGCGTAGCCCATGTTATTTCTACGCACATATACGAGTAAGCACCGAAGCAGAAACTACTGGTGCCGGTGTTGATTCAAAATGGCGGTAAAAATGTTTATTTTAAGATTGCATCTTTTGAGATCGGTTTTTCGGAAACAAAAGGCATTGAATAACGGCATGGCTGAATCAATCTGAAAAATTGTAAACAAGTCTTCAAAAAAGACTTTCTTTTATTTATTTTGTTTTTTTTAAATTATGTTTTGATCTTCTGGTTACAAAAATTTTTTTGCTGGTTCAGCTAGAGCATCAATATCTCAGACTCTTTTCTCTGTTGCCGGTACGGCTGGTACATAACATTTCTACCGCAAGCATAACAAGCAAGCAGGAGAATTTGTCGTAAAGTTTCGTTCTCATCTGCACAAAAACACAGTCAATGTAAGTTTCAAACACACGATCATTGCATTACAAACGGCGCTGTAACCTACTTGTGTGTGCAGCGATTAAAAATTTATCCGTTCTGGATAGGCACTGTCAAATGGGGCTCTTTAAGACTATTTACCACTTTATGCAGTTTTACATCAAGAAGTTAAAGAGATTTTTATTTTTGGACTTAGATACTTTTACTGCAATATGATGGACTTAGGTACTTTTACTGCAATATGATGGACTTAGGTACTTTTTCCACAAATGAGGGGACTTTGTTGATAAATTTCTGAATTATTACTCCGACCGCATTTAACCTGTTTTGACGGTCCCGTGGGCAATATTCCAGCAGTTGCTTTAAATGCAACCTCTCCTAATCGATCTTCTGACCACCCATTGTTTTGTTAAATGACTCGCCTTTAAAGATACATCAAGATGATTTCTCAAACTTAGCACCTCCTGACCGAACCATGGGCCGATAGCTTTTAGCATGATCGACACCAAACTTATTCTTTTAATCTTTTCTCCATAAATATTTGGACTGCTCCAATTATAGATAATCTTCAAGTTGTACTCTCAAACCGCATTTCTTTCAACAGACTTATTTTATTTGCAAGACAGATCCTTTCCGTCTGACCCACCAACCAGCTGATTACCCGGATTGACAAAACGTTTAAGTAACGTTATATTAGTGTAGTTATTGTGAATCCTTCCTCTTCGCTTCTCTTAGATAGCTTTTGTTTGCGCGCCTGGCTTCATTAAAATATGAAAGCCGGCTCAGTGCTATTTTTAAATTTTTTCTTGCTACTATATCGTGTTACGATCTCATCGCTTGTTTCAAATTTTGCTTGTCATTGTTTTTTATCGTTCATGCAAATTCTCTCAATGTTGTTACTGTAAAGTTTTAATAAAGTTATGCTGGAGGAGAGTCTTTTCAAAAGCACAAACTTATCGAAATTGGACACTCTCACAATATTTACAAAATCATATCGGTTTACATGAGCTCCCTGCTTACCGAAGTTATGTTGCGGTCGGTCTATTTTGGTAAATATTGTGCTATTAAACCTGGTGTTGTTAGTGATTGAGTTACCCAACTAATCACTGTGTTGCATTGTGTTATTAAACCTAAGCCAGGAAATAATACAATATATCCCTTTTTCAAAAGCCTGACAAGGTGATCTCTAAGACCTGACGCTTTAGGAAAAATGCAGCTTTGACATGCGATGAAAACCATTAATTATCATGATGAAACTTATTAATTTTGATAAATTTGCCAACATCGTTTTCATAATGTTTTAGCAGAACGGTTATTGCGAGAATGTAACTGCAAAAAGAAGTTTTTTGAGAGGTGTTGGCAATTCTCGCTTTCCTAGCTTGACCGCCGGATTCCTTATTCGGTGGCCAGGCCAGGAAAGCGGACACGTGATCCAAGCGGACTGGATAAAGCGGAGACCTGATCTAAGCACCATCGGGTCGGGCGGAGGGGCCACAACATTGATATTGCACGTTTTTTTGTTAGCTTACTTTGTGCAAACAGTTTAGAATCAATTAGTGATTTGAGCCAAACATTTGAGTCTGAGAAAAATTGGAAGAGTCAAAAAGTCGGTTTGAAGCAAACAATCCAAAGCAGTCTTTGCGGTTTTACTTGCGCTGTATTGAAGCAGCTCGCATCTCGTTAGCAATGAAGACAAAACACAAGAACCATTGACTCTTCATCCATAATATTGGCGGATACTTATCAAAAATTCTTGCTTGCCTAATTAAACTCCTAGTAATCAATCAGCATTGCTTTGGCAAAAAATATGCTTCAGTAAAGCTAAATTACCATCTTCACTTTCTTAACTTGTTGAGTGATATTACAAATGCAAGAAACAAGCTTCAACACTATTATCAAACATGGGTAATTTTAATGCAACGAATCAATTGAAATGCGACTTGATAATGTACTTACAGTATGTAGAAATGTTGTGTGCCCTTTACTTTTGTTTTAATTGTCGATACGTATTATTTGAAAAAACTTAAAATTTTTGCTACAAAAATGATGAATAAGTATTTGAAGGTTAGGAGGGGCACAACTTCAAATTTGGCTCAATAATCATGAGCTAAGTAGACTGTTTTAAACTAAAACTTAACTCCAACAGTACTGTACGAAAATGACTTGATGTAAAAAATGACTGATAATGCAAATAAGTCGAAATGATTTATTACAACACCATTGATTTCACAGACATCCGCGTTTAGTAACCAACATAAAAATTCAAAACGTTGTCGCACACTTGGATTGTTGCATCAAATAGATCCGAAGGAGTTAGTCGCGATTCTATCAGACAAAAAATTGAATTTTGTTTTCGAAATTTACTAAGCTAAACAAAACTTAGTCCAAACATAGAGTAATCTTCTCAATCGAATTTTATATGACGCCATGTTAACAAGAAAAAAGTTAATGACAAACAATTATTTTCCCTTTGCTCGATTTGTTTTTCATCAACTGCTCCAGATCAGAAGGGGAACAATCACTCTATAACTAAGACTGATTGAAGTACAATGCAACTTAATAACTTGACAATATATACTTGAAACCACAAGCAAGTGGTTATGTCAAGGTTTCCGGTTCGAGAAAAAATTTTCAAATCCAGCTTTGTGAACTGGTAACAGGATATTTAACATAGAGATACAGCTGTTTCAGATTTTGATAAAAATTAGTTTTAAATAATAATAACCACGAAATTATCTTAAAATCATTTACTATTTTTGTGTGGTTAATGAGAATCGGAGCAAAATAGTGTTTTATCAAAATGATTTCTTAATTATTTTTTAATACAGAACATATTAAATAGAGCGGTAATTATATAACATTTTTGAGTTCATTATCGTTTAACATTCATATTTTTCAAAACCCGAAACAACCATGGTTGTCCTGTTTTTATTTGCTTTATCACAGATAGGGAAAATTCAGGAAATAGAACTTAAGTAAGAAATTTGCTCTCCGTCATTCTCTTGAGCAACAAGTTATTTCTTTGATACTTTCAACGAATTTATCGAAATGCTAAAGATGCTGTATATGCATCAATTTGTAGTGTCCTGAATCCTTTTTTGTACAAACATTTTCGCAATGATAGCTTAGTAGCTGTTGGAAGTTGTTTGACTCGCACTCGTCCCTGTAGCCATGAATGAAACAAACTCATTCCTAAGCTTTCTAAAAATATTCAGCGTCGATGACTGGCTTCTTTTTCCCCCTCTGAAAATTTTGCTTGGAAAATCACCATGCTATTGATACATGCAATATCGAGGCAGTTGAAGAAGTATACGAGTGATCAGCGCTTGGTCCTATTCTGCACACTGTGATTGCGACAAAGTTGGTCAACTCGGTCAACAGCTGCTTTAGCAGCATTTTAGTCCAGAATCATTTCTGGCAAACTTGAACCTTTATCAATTTTGTTGTCATTGTGCATTGTTTAAAAGTAAAACTACAGGTTTGCTTTTCCTGGGTACATTCGATACTAACGTTTGCCTGTCACTAAAGCAAAACCAGCTTGATCCAATTCTTCTTGCCTTCCGTGTTACAAATTTAGTGGGAAGTTTTCGCTGGTTTTTCTCATCGTTACCAGCAAAGTGATTTGTATCTGTAGTAAGTCAGTAGCAATCTGGGAACTGGTAAACCAATTATCAGTTGTCACATTGACTCCAGAAAAATGCAGCAATGTCGAGAGGAATTTCACAATCTTAAATGACAACCCAACGTTTCTCTGATTTCCTTGAAGTCCAATATACCGCATGCCATTGAGTGTGTAGCCAGCGAGACAGTCACACAACAAAAAGAGCTTCAGGCCGTACTTGTCTGGCTTGTTGACCATATACTGCCTGAAACTACAATAACCACGAAATGGTATTAGTTGTTCATACACGGTTACATAAGCGCCGATAGCATAATGTTATCTGTAATTCTCAATAAACTGTTTCCACATTCGTCGAAATGGAGCTGGCTTATCATCCGTGTTACGATCTTCACGACTGTCAAAACGTAGGTATGCTATAAGTTGCTCAAATCGATAACGGTCGAAAGAAGCGAAAAATATAGCCCCACCTGATGAGCAAGGTGACCACAACAAACAAAGAGATTCGTGCTGACAACAATACACATCAATAAGGTACAGAACGCCGACAATGCCTTTCCTTTCACACAAGTCAATTGGCACCCACTCATCTGGATTTTTGCCTCTGTTTCTTAGGTCCTTTCTTGCACGCTCGTTAGTGTGTTTGACGACCTGCTTATGCATATTTTCATCAATATAGTAAGCAAAAGGATCAACTTTATTTTGTATGTTTTTTGCAGCATCAATTGGCATTCGTTGGTGTGTCTAAGATTACATGCTCACGTTCTTGATGGTGGGAGACACGTGGTAAGTCACACATGGCCATTTTTTCCTGTTAACAAGCTTCTGCTGTAAGATCATCACTGTCATGCTCAGAGGAGTCTTTGCTATTACTTTCTTCCCCACTACTGACAGTCAATTCATCGTCTGCAATTGTGGTCTGGTTGCTGACAATAGAAGAAGTGTCATCCTATCTCTCGGCGATGATTAGCCATCCACAGAATCTTCCTTCTCAATGATTTCTTCATCGTCAGAGCTGGCTTCTAAATCAGACCAACTCGTACCATTTTCCCAGCGGCTGCTGTTGCATCCAGTAGCCTTCTTGCTATCGTTCTTCAGATTCTTTTGGGATCTTAAACTAATTAGCAATAGACTTTTCGATGTTGTTTTTTCTCCTGAAACTTCTAATCTTTTGTCATAAACGTTTTTATTTTGCATTACACAGTATGAAAAATGCGGTGATTAACTATTATTTATATTGTTCGATTTATTTGCTGTTTGTGGCACTATACAATAAACTACTGACTGAATAAGTTTCAATTCAAAAAAAGTTGCACTATTACTTAACAAGGGTCTCTAGAGAAAGTCTTTTCTTTTAAAACCTTTTAACTAATTTATCAGTGTAATATTTTCAAAATTATAAATGTGAAATGGAAGAAGAATAAATGCTTTGGGAATATTTAAAGGTCAACTAACACGAAAATTTTGACCCTTCTTTTTTAGAAATTTGAAGAGAAAACGTAGTTCTGGTACATTACTTTTAACTTTAATGCAATACGAGCAAGTGGGAAGCTGGAGAAGGCTGGACTAATTTTGAGTACAACCAATGCTTTCATTATAAAAATGGAATATGCAAATGACAGCAGCATAGGCGAAGCTGAAGAATTAAATATACCTACGCTTGTATTGCCGTACCAGTTCAGGCCGCCAGCTTCTAGCTGCTTAGACAACACAGCTGATTGCTCGTTTAGCAGCGATACAAATGATGAAGACACCGCAATAAATGAATCGAAAGTACCTGTCGTTAACATTTGGTACATTGTGAGCAGCGTTGGCATATCAACCAAGCTATTTCATACTTTGTTTTCAAGGTGACACTGGCCAAATGCAACACTGCTTTTGTTACAAAACGTTGATTTGTGTTTGAGATGCATACGACTTTTATTTTTATTAGACTTAAAAATCATTATGTGTTTCTGAAAAGGTGTGGCTATGGAAACTATAAGAGTATGCGAACCGAAAAAGAATGTATGTGCTGCCTGTCTGTAACAGAGATTGACAAAAAAGAAACGAAAAAGGTGTTAGGTGCCTAACAATATCTTCAGGCTTTCAAACCAATCGCTTGAATATAGATATTGTTGAAACATCATTTTACGAGTACAAAGAAACCCATGGGCCACCTAGAGAAGATGAAGAGATTCACGAGGAGGCTTCATATAAGTTAATTGATGTGGCCAGAAAGATTGCCAATAAATACTACTATTTTGAAGCTTATTGATACATTGCTTATCGGAAATTTGCACAGTGGACGTGGAAAAATATTGGAAAGCGAAATAGAAAGATCCTAGTATGCATGTGTGGTTACAAAAATTCGGCAAAAGCTTACCTCTGAATACTATTGTAGTTTTAGATACACATGTTAATGAAATAAATAAACATAATTGCACACTCGCAAATAAGCTATACAGCAAGTTCTAATTTGGATAATATATTTTACTCAACTGCGTTGAGGACAAAAACAAAAAAAGATGAGCACTGAGCAGAATAGCAAAACAAAGCCTCCAGTTGTACTCCTATACCAGTGAAATGCTATTAACGCTAATGAGATTGAAGCAGAATTTGTGACGGCGGAGACTTCAGTTTTGCCGACTCCTTTGTAATTGCAGCTAGTGGAGGAGGTCTACAAGAAAACCTTGAACAAGTAGCCAATTGAAAAGCCGAATTCGCCTCTCTTCTTAAGGTAACGTTGCGCATTAATTCTTCAACGTAATCTATAAGAGAGGCTGCTGTTATGTCATTGAAAAATGCACTAATGCGGTTTGTTAAAACAGAAGTGATCGGCAATAGGGTACATGAGCACAATCATTTCAAAGATACAGTACAAATGGCAAGTATGATTTTACATGGTAGCGGTTTTTAATTATCATCTTTCTTGGGATGGCCGAACGGCAACAGCTACTATGTAAAATTCAGCAAACATGTAATAATTGTGTAGAAGACAAGGGCTGAGGAAAAGTTATGAAAAGTTTGGCTTTCCAAACAAAATGCTGGCTTCACAATCAAGTCGGCCTGTTGCTACTGGCAGCCCTCTCTCCCATGGCAGAAAATAAGAATTTTGTTTACTAAACTGCATTACTTAAAAAACAGTGCGATGTGGAACAACACTTCTTTAAAGTAACGTCGGAAATAACTTTATTGTGGTGAAAAAAATTACTGCGTTGTAGGTTGAAGTTGTCCCTGTTTAAACTAAGTGTTTGAAGCCTCACTTAGTATCTACTTGTCAGCCATACTTTCTTTGATAGGAAGCAGGAAATTAACCACAAATTTTTGCACAATGACGGTAAATGGGTTTACTTATTGAAAGTGAAATGGATTATTATTTGCTTAGCGATGCCTTAAGAGGTTGTTCATTTGGGATAAGAAACCATGAATATGGGTTTACCACGGGAATTTGTAGCTTGCCGGCGATTGTTGTTTTCATTAAAGTGAAAGACAGCAAGGAAAAGTTTGGAAAAAAACTAAATTAACGCATAATTAAAGCTTAGTAACTCATATCCAGATAGCATTATTTTACATCTACTGTAGCTTATACTTGTCATTGATCTTATTAGAGCATGGCTTTCTATCATCAATACAGTTACATAGTGTACCAGCTAAACAGAAGGCTTTTGCTATCAGGCAATTTCCAACGCCTTTGATACCAGAAGTACCAGAAAACTTTACAAAAACGACAGTCGTTCTTCAACAACAAGTGCCTTGGCAAAAGAATGACAATGATCATGTAAATAGCAGATTTTCTGATATAAAAACTGACCTAAGAGAACTATGCTAACGGATTTTGCAAGGTTAAATAAAATATTTAAAGTTATTGTTAACCAATAATCAACAACTACAATGTGCTACTCAAACACCCAACAAATACAATCACTATAAATACAATCCATTATGCAAACCTTTAGTTGGTATTGCTTCAGTCTTTAATTGCAATCCTAAGGTTTTTTGATAGCTAAGTGATGTCGCAAATGAGCGGCTCAAATCAAAATATAATTCAGCAAGGGCTTTTTACATTGTGTTGACAGACTGGAAAACATTTTTTTGCATTTTCATATCCAAATAGTCTCCAGTCCAGTTTTTTTGCAAAAGAAAAAAAAGCTATCTTTTGTCTCTTCCAGACCTGGAATTACAAGTTCCAACAGAGCAAATTACCATTACAAACAGATTATAACAACGGTTCACTAAATGGTCTAAAAACACAAAAAATGGACAAATTATCAGATATTACAAAACCGAAATACTCATCATTGAAGCACTAGTTTTTTTCTATTTCTCATAAGAGCTTTAAATAAGTGCAGGCCTAATATGTAAATATCTTTATAGAACTGGGAAGCGTGGGAAAAAAAACAGAAAATAAAGAAATTTGATGTTTAAATGTAAATAACTTGGACTAAACAAAAATATAAACAAAAAAAAGGTCAAAAATGAATTTACATCGATAAAAATATTAAAAATTTTAATTTAAATCCAATCTTGTAAATTTTATGTCAGTTGACTTTTAAAGTCACACAGAACGTAGTCTGCCATTTTAAGAGATATGAGGAAAAAACAGAACGCGCTGGTCGCTAGCGACCCATGTAGGCATTTAAGGGTTAATCATTTGAAAGCGCATATTTTCCTATTTTTACTTAAAATAGAGTTGACAACCTTTTTTAGATCAACTTTTCAGAAGTGCTTATTTTGCTCAATATTCTTCCTTATTCTAGAAAAGGGGGGTGAACCCCCTTTTGCTCATCTAATTTTACGCTGATACTCTTCGGCTCTTTGTTTGATAAGCAATGACTTGGCTTTTTGCACACAAATCACGTTGCTCTGAGAAAGAATAAAATATTATTCTTTTACAGTTAAGTCGTTGTACCTCGAAAACAGTGCATTTGATAAAAACAAGCACTTAATTTAGCTCATTTAACATAAAACATATTAAGAGTTTGAGAGGCTACATAATGACCATAGGGTCTCTTTGAGTCAGCAGTTACTCCTAAATGTTGTTGCGGCCAAACGCGTGCAAGCCTTAGGTTGAACACAAAACTTCTGTTTATTGAGCAAAAGCAAATGTTTATCGAGCTTGACAATGCCTTATCCAGCGCAACGATCTGAGAACTCACCTAGCAGTCTTTTCATTAGAATTCTATCGCTCAGTTTACATTGCAACGCTTGGCCCACAAAAAAGCCATTTAAAGCGTTACAACAATCAGGCCAGGTTTCATAAACTCAAGTTTGTTGCCCAATTAATTAATAAGCGACAAAGCATAGTTACAAAACATCAAGTAAAATCGAGACGTTTGGAAACATAAGACTTAAAACAAAGTAAGTTGTAATGAGAAGAATATGTGAACGAAGACGTTACATAGGCAGTACGATTTGTATTAGTCGATCTGTTGATTGTCACGGTCACAATGTTTGGTGCAATTTGATTGTATGGCAGTTTCAATAATGGGGGTGATTGAAACTCGCAACAAATAACAAAAACCAACGATTGAAATTTGAAATCATTTTATCTCGCCTTCTGCTTTGTATTTGTAATAAACGCGTCTTGTTACAGCTCACAGTAAGTTTTTAAGTTTACTTAAGCTCTATCAAGCACCCAGAATAGTTGTGAGTCTTGATACATGATTCAAGTATCATGTTTTGTGCGTTTATTTATATACATATAATTTCTTTACAGCACTGATTCCACAAAGTATACGAGGCGACGGTTTGAGGCGTCCTTTTAATTTTCAAAGGCGTCGCAAGAGCCCGCCAAAATATGCTGAAGTGCTCCCGCTTTAAAAACAAAAAATTGATTTTATAAAATAATCACCAAAAAATTTGATCAGCAAAAAACCAAAACCAACTGGACAAATTGACCCATGTCTTGCACAGCGATAGAAAAGACCTTAATGTGTTGTGTTGCCTAATGCGTCGCAGGTACAACATGGTTTTTGAAATGCGTGGCATCGATCAAGTTTGAGAATCACTGCTTTGCCGATACTAAACATAGACTTTTAAACCCGTAACAAAAGGTTAAAGAAAGGCACTTGAGTGATACGAGGTATGTCCGAAAAGTAACGAGACTGTTGTTTTAAAAAGTTTATTGAAAAATATTAAAATATACCAAAGTCAAAGTCCTTCAAAGTAATCCCCTTCCACTCGTAAACACTTGTGCATTCGCTTTTTCCATGATTCAAAACATTCTTGGAAGGCATTTTCTGGGATCTTCTTGAGCTCCGTCGTCACGGCCTTTTTGATGGAATCGATGTCAGAAAAATGGGTTTCCTTCAGAAAAGATTTGATCTTTGGGAAAAGGAAAAAGTCACATGGGGCCAGATCGGGGGAATATGGGGGGTGTTCCAAAGTTGCAATGTTCCTTTCTGCAAGAAACTGACAAATACTCAGGGCTGTGTGAGCAGGAGCGTTATCGTGATGGAGCGCCCATGCGTTGGCTTCCCAAAGGCTCCGCCTCTTGTCAAGCACTGATCTTACGAGACGCCGAAGAATCTCTTTATAGACGGTTTGGTTCATTGTTTGGCCTTGGGGTAGAAATTCGAAATGAACGATGCCTTGAATATCGAAGAACACAATGAGCATCACTTTTACTTTTGACTTCGACTTCCTTGCTTTCTTTGGCCTTGGAGATTCATAACTTTTCCATTCACGACTCTGTCTCTTGACCAAATTCTTAATAGATTTTCAACTTTGAGATAAGTAATTGTATGTAAGATCAACTTTTAAAAAAATCTGCTTCATACGGTGTGCATCACCCTAGTTGCTTTTGAAATAATTTTCATCTTTTTCTTGCTTTTGATTGTGTCTTTCAGACAAATGGTGAATTTAGGTTTGGTTGGTGTGGTTTTGGTTGTTTTTGTGTGGGGGTTCTATTATGAGGTAAATTTTTTTTAGAAAGAGACTGAAAATGTAGCCGTTTTTAAAAGGAACATCAAGTAGGAGAAAGGCAAACATAAGAAATTATGAAGTTTTTGGCAACCTATTCAGGATTGAGAAACGTTGCCCTTTTTAGTCATTTTTAGCTTTGAAGACTTGCTTCAATTTTCTGTTCAAATTCCCCCCCTCGTTGCTTTGAACAACTGTACGTTTTACAGTTGTTCCCTAGTTGTATAGCTGTCGACTTTTTAGCTCAGAGGTGTGCAACCTTTTTCGAAGGCGAGCCAATTCCAGACTCCTTTGAAAATTTTGTGGACCAGTCAAAGTGCGTAGCCCATGTTATTTCTGCGCACATATAAGAATCGCAGCTGAAGCTGGTGGCGGTGTTGATTTAGAATGGCGGTGACAACCTTTTTCAAGATCGCGTTTTTTGAGATCGGTTTCTTGGAGACAAAAGGCGTTGAATAACGGCATGGCTGAACCAATCTAAAAAACTTTAAACAAATCTTCAAAAAAGCTTCATTTTTGTTTATTTTGTTTTTTCCATAATGTATTTTGATCTTCTGGTTACTAAAAAACTTTTTGCTGGTTCAGCTAGAACATCAATATGCTCAGAGACTCATTTGTGTGTTTACCGGTATGGCTGATACAGAGCATTTCTACCGCAAGCATTGCAAGCAAACAAAAGAAATTGTAAAGTTTTTTTCTCAACTGCACAAAAACACAGCCAACGTAAGTTTCTAAGACACGATCATTGTACTACAAACGGCGTTGCAAACTAATCGACCGTGTTGAACACCAGTGTAAAAAAGAGTTTCAAAAAAGGAGCTGCACCTATTAAAAGCTTTTGTAAATTATTGCCTGAAAGCGGTCATTTAAAATGAAAAAGAAAGTAAACTTGAATATTTTACGTGAATATTATTAACTTGAAACTCGCGAGTCCAAATTGCCATATTTTAAGTAATTTTACATTAGTTACTTTTTTTCTTGGTTGCGATTTTTGTATTGTAAAAGAAATTCATTGTGGCGACAGTACTGACCACTCCAAACAGCTCCCGACTGCATAATGTTTTGATAGATTTCAGCATACTTCTGCATTTGACATAAAGAAACCGCTGCCTTAGACTTCTTCAAATGTGATCTTTTTGATCAAACATGTGCAAACTGATGTTATTCCTACTTTTTTAAGGTCTACATTTTAATTAACTAATTTTTTTTTTGTATTTGTTCATATTTATCCTCCATTCACGAGAAAGCGAATTGTATCGCTATATTTTGGACGGGACGTCCGCACTCGCTTGGGAGTTGCCATTTTTTGAGGTGTCTGGACCACCTGTCTTCCACATAAAGGCGGAGGCGTCCCGTTAAGTGCCTTGCCCAAGGACACAACAAGCGAACTTGCCGGCTTGTTCTCCACAACCTCCCCTAAATGCCGAGCGCCAAGCAGGGAAGCTGTGGATACCATTTTTTAAAGTCTTTTGGTATGACTCAACAAGGGGAATGAACCCCTAGTCTACCGACTGCAAAGCGGACGCTCTAACCACTACACCACCGCGCCGGCATATCAGTTACTTTGATCTTGGACCTTGGTTGTCCTGTCTCAAGAGCTATGTAGTTTTATTGCAGAAGTTTTCCAAAAACGCTACAAAATTCGGGGTATTATGCCCTTGTTTTCATTGTAGCTTGCCATAAGTTGATGCTATAGCATTGAAAGTGGTACCGAATGAAAGGTAATACAATTTTTTTTTGCTGGCTTACTTCCCGTTGAGTTGATCACTTCGCGCCTTAAAATTTTTTTGTAAATTTTAATTCATGTAGTTTAACGGCAACCATGCGCCATGAAAAAAAAAGAATAAGTTACACAATTAAATATGCATTACGACGGCATAGAGTGCAAGTAGTAATTGGGCCGTGATTAACAAGTTGATATCCAGGGTGAAGAAATATCAATTGCTTCTTTTAAATATGTTTATCAAATCTTTAACGATTAGGCAACTTTATGGTTTTTGTTCAAGTTTTTGAGTGTTCTCTGTAAGTAGTTTATTAATTGTAAATATAAGGTCATGCTATAAATTTTTTGTCAAATTGAATCACCTCAAAGGGGAAAACTGCTTGTTCAACTACACGTCTGCCACATAGAGAGAGGTGTTCTGTCAAGTGCCCTTATCCAAGCATAAAATGCAAATTTACCGAATTTTTTCCATGCTATCCTTTTCGTGCTGAGCGCTAAGCAGATAAGCTGTAAAAACCACGTTTCAAAGATTTTTATTATGGTTCGACATGAGAATTAAATGGAAGTCTACCAAATGCAAAGCGGACGCTCTCACCACTAAATCACAGCACTGGTTTTAAAGTACCAGAAAGTAATTTTACTCTATCTTTTAAATGGTTGATATTCTAATTACCGCACTAACCTCCAGTGCTGTGGTTGCGCTTCCGTTTTGCAGCCACTCGATTTCGGTTCTACTCCCTTGTCAAGTTACGCTAAACAATTTTAAAAGACGTTATTCAGAAGTTCTTGACGCTCAGCGGAAATGGATTAGTGCAGAGAAAAAGCTGGCAAGTTCGCTTCTTGTGTTCTTGGAAAAAGCACTTCACAAGATACCTGTATCTTTGTGTGGCAAACAGATGGTGGAGTTGAGCGGTCTTCCCATAGCGTAGTTCTCTGTAACTAAAGACTAGCAATCAGGGCATGCGCTCATAAGAAAAAGATCGGATTAAAATCTAGTAAGTACTTGAAAATAAGGTCATTAGTAAAAAATTATTTCCTAAAAATGATTTATTCCAAGTTATGCACTTTCTAAATTTGCGGAGAAAGCCCTACTTGTAAAATTGTTAACTGGAGCAAGCCCAGAATACATCATTTGCGATACTTATCAAATTATGCTCATAATGATGGAAATAACAAGGTTGCAATACAAGCTTACCGAAGATTTTGATTCAGTGAATCACCCTCAAACTGTTTATGCGATCACAAAATCTAGGCCAATAAACACATTGGCTATGGGAGGAAAATGCGTGAAAGGTAACGTAATGGAAAATGGCCTGTAGCTCTTAAGAAAGTGGAAATTGATAAAATAAAAAAGGATTATTTAGTGGCAGAAAGGTATGGATATCTCAAAAGTATTTTTGTTGACATTTTGGAGGGCGAAACGAAGATTGACTGTAACGGATTCGTGGAGCAGAGACCCTTGGGGTAGTCTCCGAACCCGAAACAGATTGCTGTGAAGCTGAAGTTGTAAATAGATGAAACGTGCTTTTCCTCTCGTCACGCTGTTATTGTCTGACTTTCTTGAATAAATCCTTTGATAAATTTTTATTGATAATACGCAAAACTGAAAATGGAAATAATGAAAGTGATAAGCAGATAAGAAAAAACAGATGGATTGGCGTTGCGTCGTTGGCTTCGGCGACGTTGGCGTTGTTAGTGGCGTAGCGGTGTAGTGGTGTAGCGGTGTAGCGGCGTAGCGGTTTCAAACTATTTTGACCCCCAAGTACCTTCTTATTTACTACAGCTCCAACACAATAACAATCGACAAAGAAACAGCTCAACCAACTTTTCTCTACGTTGGCATCTACGAGCTTCTTTGATAGTCCTTTTGACTTAAACGTGCAAGTTTTACGAACAACGTAATCCTTCTTGCAACGTGTCTACTTGAGAATAATGTAAAGGTGTGTAAACAAGGCAGTTACTACTGCGTCGCTTGATGGTCAACCTTGCCAATCCAACGACTAATCAATAAAAAACGATACCTCGAGTGAAACACACATAACAGCGACACAACGCGGTTTCGAATCACAGATTGGCTACGCAAAAACTGGATTTAAAGCATTAGATGTTGCCAAATATTGTAACAACATTTACATTGACCTTTGCAAGATAAGGATTTTTTTCAGTTAAGACTTTTATTTAGTACAAAGAAATTGTTTTTGCAAATTAAACGTTAGGAAAAACTTAAGTAGCCTATTCTTGATGTAAATATGAAGCAAATACCAACAAACATAATCGAAGTTGAGCAAATTAGGCTTTTTAAAGTGTAAAGGATAGTTTTTATGAGCCTGTTTTTGTAAAGTTTGAGTTGTTCCGCCAGTCTTTTTTTGCTACCAGCCACCTCCAAATTCTAATCGAGACAGAGCCCTAAGTGAGTTAGAGCCAGAATAATAACAGCAAATTGAGCGCAGAGCGTTAGGTTGCACGCTAAATCGGAGAGTAAAATCGGCGCTTACATTAGAGCTCTGGTTTTTAGTTCACGCTATGGCTGCGCAGACTGCAAAAATATGCATGGGTGGCTGCTGACTAGAAAAACTCAAGGTCAACGTAACTCGCGGTATCTCTAGTGTTTAATGAGTTGAATAAATTTTTAATATATCGATTTTGTTCAAGAACAATAACTTGGGCCGAGGGCTGGTATATAAAAGTCGACAAATGCACTTGCTTCTTTTGCAAAAAAAATGAGCAATGGTTATTAATTTCAAATGAAACAAATGTGTTGTAATCAAGGCAATATGCTTTTGGTCATCTATATTTCTATCTTTACAAGATTTTTGATTTTTTTGGAACTTAAAGGAGTATTCTTGCAATCACAATATATCAGTGCTTGCTCGAGCAACAGCTTTCACATGCCAAAATCGTTCTTAAAAAAATATCTAAAGCAAAATTTTAAAGCAGAATATTCCTGCTTGTAAAAAAGAATATCTGCAGACAAAAATGTGAAAATCAGGCTTTTATTTTCTCACCGAAACTACCAAGATTACAAAGCGACACAAGTTTGCTTTATTATCTGTTTATATACAGGCTATACACATTGTTTAATTGATCTCAGGAAGGTTTGTGATTGTGCTCTTTTAAAAAATGTTTAATGTTTTATGCGATGTAGGTTACCTCTGGGTTCCAGTGTGTTATTGCTTATTGTTTACTGTTGTGGTGACTTTCACCAAAAATTTTGATCATATAAGAGTAATACTTTTCAAAAACTGCAACTAGAGAACCTCATGGAGTGGCAGTAAATTCGTTTGAAAACTCACTACAAACCAGTTCAACTTAAACATTTGACTCTATTTTAGCACAACTTTTGAAAATGAGTGCCTAGCAGCTGAAAACATCGTTAGCGATACTTTAAAATTTATGGCAGAAAAGTCTTTTTAAATAGGCCGCATTTTTTTTACTAACTTTCGCAGGCTTTAAACAGTGACCAGTGAGCTATTTAGAAGCGATTTGAGTGTCAGCAATAGACCTGGATGTAAACGTGGTTAAAAACGTATAAAGAACTTGAAAAGCAATGTTTACCATTGCTCTCTTTTTGATTGGTGCAACGTAGAAAATTACTAATGTGACCGATGCACTTAGATTTGATTAAAATACTGCTTTTAAAAAGAGTCAATAACTCTATAATTATTCATTTTATTTTCAAAAGTAATGCAATCAGCAACAAAGAAATATCAAAACAAATCGCACACCACGTTGATAGTTTCACTTTGCGAGTATATTTCTAAGCGAAGTTTGGGCAGGTAGCGCATCATTGATTGTAAAAATTTTAGTCTTTGATTAATACAGTCAGAGTATCATATTGGTAAATTTTGATTATATTTTTGCATAGCATCCGCGCCAGTAGACACTACAAAATGACTTAACTTGTTACCAAAACAAAAATTTCAAAATGGTGGTAGTAAATAACTTATTTGTGAATTACCACAAAGTTTTGTAAAAAAATTTTGACTTTACAGGCACACTACTTGCAAATTCAACTCTTTTTCGTGAGCTGCACAATCTAGTTTTATGAATTGGCCACATTTTTAACTACAGCTTGGCTACCAAAATTAGGAACTTTAAATAAAAACTCAAACAAACTGCAACAAAATACAATCTACAATAAGAATATGCTACCAGGAAAAAAAGCAACAAAGTTAGGTCTCTATGGATAAATTCTTACACATTTTATTGCTGCTTTTTTCAGTAATAAAAACTGGTGAAAACACGGTGTCGGAAATTGTTTATTTCAGAAACTGAAAAAATGTGGGCAAAGTTGATGTTTTTTACCCCATTCAAATTAAAGTCGTGGTTGGCTACGCTCTTATCTCCTGTCGATATTGCATTGCGCTGCTGCGAATCAAACTGGGGGCCTATAAAGCTCTACAGTTGCAATTTGCATAAGAATCTGACAAAAATTGACAGTTAAAAGCATTGTGATCAGCATGACCAGTTGCGTTTGTCATCTGCACTATGCAAGTTATCGTTGATAAAAACGGCAATTTTTTATCAGAAAGTTGTTTATCATGAGCGAAAGTTGTATTAGCAGAACAATACACAGTGATGTACATTGACGCCAATTTGACTGGGATGATTACTTATTTTTTGCTTTGAAATTTGAAGATTTAAAATTTTGTATCTTTATTTTGCATGATTCAGTTATTGGAAAGATAAGGTAAGTCTTGTTTTTTTTTGAATTGCGTAAATCTCCAGACAACTATTATAAGAACACATATAACAGAAAACAAAAATTTTTTGACTTATCTGTCGACGTAATAAATGAATATTTTTATTATCATTGCATCCGCCTTTTTCAACAAAATGTCTGCTGTTGCTTGGTAAGGAGTGAATCTATATATTTGGGTGAATATTCACTCTTTACCAAACAACAGCAGACATTTTGTTGAAAAAAGCGCATGCAGTGATTAATAAAATTAATTGGCAATTTTCACCATTAAATCAGCTACGAATTTTTTTCTTTTTAGGAGAATCTAGTAAAACAAAGCATTTATGAGACCAATAGCTTTAATTTTCGAGAAGTCAAAATCATTGGCTGGTTGATCACTGCCCGCATCATGATTGTACGAAAGTCAACATAAGACTTTTTTCCAGATGTTCCTAAAGTGCGATTGAAAGAGGCACTCCGCCAATTTAAATTTGAATTACTAATTCGCAAATAGCCCCAACACCCTCCTTCTGGTCCATAATCAATGATAAACGCAGAAAGTTTGTCGAACTGCTACAAATTTCCACGGCGGCCAAATACACCCTTCTATAAGCACCAAGCAAATTCAATTGGTTTTCTTGTACTCAACAAAATTCCCTCACAAAGACCAAACTCCGCCATTTTGCATTAATTTATAACTTTCTAAATAAAAATTAAACCAACTTTATCAACTGAATCGAATATAGCATTGTCAATAGATTTTATTTTCAAGTCACAAATAAGTTTACTTTAAACAAAAAAGCTGGTAAAAATTCGGAAAAGAGTTTATTAATTTCAACCATAGCGCTAAAAAGCAAATCACCAATGAAATAACGAACATATTTCTTGAAAATCTAAGCGTTTTCGGCAATTCATTTTTGGTGCGCTTTACCTTTTAATGTGGTGTATAAGTTTTCTTTTTGCGTGATGCAGACGTATCATACAAAGATATCACTTCCCGAAACTTGGTCGCTAAAAAACAGGAGCACCTCAATTTAAATATCAGCAACACTGCAATAACCCAGCACATCAGTTCATATCAATGCTAAAAAGCCAATAAATTGAACACCATCTCTTTTAAAATAAAGCCAAAATTTAAGAAACGTTACTCCTTAAAAAATACAAACCTCGATTGAATTCTCACTTTTCGCAAACGGTTGTTCTTGTTTGCCCAATGTTCTTCAGTTTGTCTAGTGTACATATATTTAAGGTTTCATATGTCTCGATGTGAATTCAGGGTGGGCCAGAAGTTAAGGGGCAGTTACAAACAGTTTATACTGTTTGGGCCACTATCTGTTGTGATGCTTAATTTAGGTCATTTTTCTTTCCTTGCAATGTCACAAGCGAGTCATACACGACAATTTTGAGGAAATTTTTACCCGACTGTTTCAGATTGGCCCGATATTAAAAAAAGATTGATTCAGCATGATGGAGCCCAGCGCATTACGCAAACGTGGCTCGTAAGTGGTTGTCTGACACTTTTGGTAATCGTTGGACAGGTTGACAGGGAGGACGTGTGTGGGCCCCCAAGATCCCCTACCTTACTCCGTGTGACTTCTTCCTCTGGGGAGTTATTAAGGAAGCTATGCACAGTATCAAACCACGTTTATTCAAAAAATTGAAAGAAAGAATAACCAACGCTTTCCATTCAATTACTGCAGAGCTTTGTCACAAAGTGGGTTCATCAATGGAGAACAGAGTGTTTGCATCGAAGTAAATGGTGGACAATTTGAGTATTTATAAATAAAAGTATCATTTATTCATTATATTATTGTAAACAGGTATGATAACTTAAGTAAACTGAATTAATAAATACTCAAACTTACATTTTTGGTATTGCCCCCTAACTTCTGGTCCATCCTGTATATTTGCATCAATAACTTACTTAGTAATGATTTTACTTTGGTCAACTTTTGGTGAGTAATATCATTGCTTCGCGGGTCAAAAAAATGTTTTAGCTTTAAAATTGGTATACTGCTTTTTATTTGTAAGTTTTGCTGATGTGGTAAAGATGAAAAGTAATTTTTATCAGGAGGATAAAATAAATTGCCGAAAACGTCTTGATTTTCAATACGTATGTTTTGCTTTGTAACGTTATGGTTTAAAAAACAGCTAGTGTTCAGATCCTCTTTAAACTTGCCTGTACTGTAGACAGTGCCTGTCTGTCGCAAGTATTGTAAAAAAGAATTATTCAACTGTAAAAATTCTTTTATAAAGACAGTAAAGGTTAAAAAACAATATATTTTTTGAAGTTCTTGACACCGAGGCGAGTACAATCGGAAACAAAAACTTTCATCACCAGTTTATATAAAAACCTTTTAGAAACAAAATTACCAGTTAGGCTATAATCGCTCGCTATGTATGCATCCCCCAAACTTAATACCCAGGCCCGGGGCATTGGGACCGTTCATGTTAACAAGTTCATCGTTCGGTGAAACGCCCGTTCCGGTGTGCTCCTGTGGTGCGGGGGCTCTATTAGTAGCTCGAGCATTGTGATCGCGCAAACCCTGCCGAAGAACTGTGTGAGGGAATCTCCGCGTGTGATTGTTAAGTGGTATCTGGCGCTAGTTGCGTCGCTGATCGGGCTACGCTATGTAACACACTAGTTATTGCCCGTGCGGGGGGCTAGTTGTCGGAATCGGTAGCTACGCTCGGAGTGGAATAGGCGAAGTGGCTGACCTCTTGGCGCCCGTGCATTATATAAGCCGCCGTGCAGTCATTTGGGACCCATCGAAGTTAGTTAAACGCCCTTTGAGGTTACGCGCATATTGCGTTCTTGAAAGCCAGCGCTGGTGCGACGCGCCCGAGGGATTCGAACCTGCGTCTTTGGATCTGGCCTCCTCGCGCGCCGATTTTGCTGCCATGCACCACGTGCTGCCAGCTATGCCTTAAGGCACCGCATTTAGTTTGTAACCTTTAGAAGACCTTTTTATGCGTAATCACTGCTTGTGTGATCAACCTCGCATAAGCATATCAGTATCAGTCCATGGTCGAGCGGCTAGAACTACGTCAAAACGAACCTCACTCAATAGTAAACGGCACGTAAGTCTTGTGTTTTGTGTTAGTCTGTTTTATAATAGTCAACGTTGATGCTATTGGGGGGACCTCTCGGCCTTTGGCAAGCCCTGCTGATGAGTCCAAAAGGACGAAACGGGTCCAGAGATGGCTTTGTAAATTTGAATATATTTCTCAATAGCATTGCTTCCTCCCAATGCCTCGCGCCTGTAGGACTCGCTTTGTTGCTTTGTTTCTCGCTTATAAGACGCTCTCTATCGATCGTAACCACTTGGAACCAGCAATATATATAAAAACAAAAAACTTAAATTCTAATAAAATGTCCCAGTGTAGATGTCAACGAACTATGGACCAACAAACTATTGACAGTGACTCCAGTTTACGGGAAGTGCGGCTTGGATACTTTTGGTAACCAGCTTTTGTTTTAACGTTGACATCAGCAAAACAAGCGTCTGACACAACTTAGAAGAAATGACATCTGCGTCCACAATATAAACAGTGATAAGACCAGAACCATAAAACTATCACAAAGCAAACCAAGAATTGAGGACTGTTACTTTGCGACCTTTGTTAAAAGTTTGATCTGTTTTAACCAAACGAAGTTTGTTGCTCTATTGAATTGTCAATACTTAATTGAGTAGCTCTCTAGCGGTAAAACGTGTGTCGTGGAACCAAACAAAATTTTTTAGCCGGATGATTGAGCTTGTGAAAAGAAATACCTGTAGTAAAAAGTGTATGAATAAAATCTATCCTAAACTTTTTGCGATTTCCGTCATTTCATAATGCTAGACGTTTAAGCAATGGACTTTGCCTCTCGAATCGAGTTGGTTGCTGCTTGCTGTTCTGGTGACTTGCGCAAAAACTTTTTATCGTACTTCGCAATGAATTTTCATCATACTTCGTTAGAACTTTTAAATACTTGCGCCAAAAATTTCGCCAAAGATTTGCACTAAACTCACATTGAAGCTCAGTAAAAATCAATGTAATTATTACGGCAAACAATTTAGCAGGCATATGTGTTTCGCTATTTCTATAATGGTTTCCAAACTGATAAAGTTCTAAATATGTGAAACTATGTTTCGAAGACATCATTTTGTAAAGTGACAGTAACTTTGGCAACAATTCATTACCTACATTGTTCGCCAAGCATTAAATAAAATTAAATCTTAACTTTTGTTCTACGCGTGAGTAGTAATTTGCGTTTTAATGACTACTAAAGTTCAGATTTGATTTTTTCATTTTCTATTAATGAACCTGAACAGTTTATGTTTTCGGTTATTTTAATCCTAAAGAACATTTTGACTGTTTGATTTTACTTATTACAATGCATTAAGGAAGACAGGGAGATATATTACAGAAGTGCGTTACTTTTTTATATGAATTCTTTAGAAATAAAGTAAACAGGTGCAATTACGAAGAAATGTTTCTTGCATCACAGTCTTCCTTTTTTTTCCAAATTTTACAAATATTTAGTACTTAGTTGAGAGTTATCAAAAAATTGTGTTTTGAGCAGTTGTTTAAAAAATTTTAATGGTCTATAAAAATCAAATACAATCAAACAGGTATTTTGTTTTTTTGAAATTATTTTAGTTTTGCGCTGCAAATTACTTGCAGTTTTTACCAAACGAAATTGGGAATTATTAAAGGTCAAACTTGTATACAATTTCATAGAATTTTAATGCACCCCAAGTTGGGTAAAATATTACATCATGTAGCGAGTCGTTTCGGTTTATTGAGCCAATTTTTTGTGATCAAAGCTTTAATTTTGCTGAATTTCGAGTCTTTTTAGACTGCAAATTATTTTAGACTCATATTCTTATTTTTTCCTCATTTTAAAAGAAAGCATACAAAGTTTCTGCAAAATTGATCATCGATTACATTGACCAATTAAAAAGCTGCTCCAGATTTCAGAGTTAGCAACTCGTATCCTGCCGATGCAGACTCCTGTTAGATTTTCTTAATTCTTAAGACAGCACTTGCCCCACTGGTTCAGTGTACTAGTCAGTAGGCAATGCAATGCGAGCACTACCGATCTGTAAAAAGTGTCATGGTGTCAGGTGGCTGGTGGCAATGCAAAAACGTTTTTATGGTTCATTGCGTTGAAATATTCTTTATTGGTTTCTAGGTCTCGATGTTGACTGCATTCCAAACGGTAATCATATACCTGGGCGATGCATAATTTTTAACGCCTCCTCTTTGCAGTTGGTAGACCTCGGGTTTGTTTTTATTTTGGAATCAACCAAAGCACTTTTAAAAAAAGTATCCACAGCTTTCCTGTTTAGCTCTCGCCACGAAAGATATAGCGTAGAGAGCAATCCATCAAATTCGCTTTGTGTGTCTTTTGGCAAGGCTGCCAATTTTCATGAAGCGGACAGGTGGTAGAATTAAACACTCACCAGTCGTTGTGGCCCGGTTTCACAAAGACACTGGCGGAAGAAGCGAGGGCTCATTCATCAGAAGCCTTACAATAATCAATTACCATCAAATATGATGTTGAATTTACTCAGTTGTGATTAAAAAAAGATGCAAAAAGAATTGTAATGAAGCAAAAATTGCCTGAACACGTAACCGAAAGACAAAAACAAACACAAACCACTGCCTACACATAATAAAGGCTTGTTTTTGGAAGACAAATTTCATGTCATGACAAAGAATGTGGAAAAACTAGAGTCTGGGCAAAAAACTGAAGTAGCATCCTGCTGCATATGAACTCTCTTCAAAACAACTTGCCTTTTTGGGGACCAGTTTTATGAGAAGAAGTAAAATCTCGACCATCACAAAAGCAAATTACCACAATACATCAGACCTTTACAAAAAGCCCAAAGTTCAAAGTAATCAAATCCCCGTCCACATTCAATGACGGTCTGCAACCATTACTTCACTTTTGAAAAAAATGATTTAAAAAACTTTAAAAAAAATTTAAATTGCATGGAGTGTGGTAACAAGCACTTAGATTCTGCACTTGGTGGATTTTGAATTCAAAGCACAAAATGTAATTGTTGGCTTTATTTTGAGTGTAGTGTCACACGAGCTTGGTACTTGTAACAACTGAGAACAAAATAAAATATGTTTTTTCCTGAATTTAAAAATTTTTTTTGCATTGCAGTTTGTCTTTCTAAATACAATTTTTACATATAGTTAAAAAAAATGTGTTTAGAAAGACTTTGTGTTAAAAGTAGCATTTGGGGTAAAATTTTTGCTTAAATTTTCTCACACATTTTTGGTCAATTTTATTCTAAAATTATGCCTAACAGGCTATAAGAACCAACCCCATTAGTGGGGGTAGGTTGTTACAATTGCCACTTGGTCACATTATTGTTGATGTTTTAAGTAAATTAATAACAACTTTTTTTAATAGTTATGAACGCATACGCACATCGGTTAGATAATTATAATTATTATACCGTATATGCTTGTTGAACGGTCGCACCAGTAAATAGGTCACACCCTTAGTTTAAGGCAAACGAATTGGATATTTGTATTTGTCTCGCAGATAAGTCGCACTAAAATCTGGGAAATCAAACTGCCATTGATAAAATCATATAGAAATATATGAAAAATATATCCAAATACGCATGTTTGATACATGATATAGAGCAAGGTCGTAATTCTAGATGTAAACAATGTCAAATGTACTAGAATTGGAAATGAAAATATTACCGCAATGACAGTTACTGAAAAGTTAATGCAAATTTTACAGATATGTCCAGTAGATAGATAGCACTCATATTTTTTGAAGAAAATTTTAATAAAAAAAGTGCGACCAATTTACCATTATGTAAAATTGTTATTTAACACAAAGATTTTAGCATCTATCTACTGTAATCAACAAAACAGTTATAATGGCATTTGTAAAATTTGGAAAACTCTCCCGGATCTCCCCCCTAATGTGATTCATTTTTGATTTACAAAAGTTTTATGTGCGTTTAGAAAAAAATGTTGCTTTATTTGTTCAGAAATTTAAAAAAATATCTGTATTAACTTATTCCGATTTTTTTGTAAATTTGATATGGTAAAATTTGTGTCTTTATTTTGATCTAACTTTAGTGAGTGCGTGCCTAGTGGTTGAAAATAAAGTTACTGATATTTTAAAATTCATGGCAGAATAGCACTCTTAAAATATATATGTCTTTTGTGATTTTTGCGGGCTTTGAATAGCGGCCAAAGCGATAGTTGATTTGAATGTCACCTACGTAAACAGTTGACCGATATTAACTTTCTGGTCAAATTATACCAAGAACTTAGAAAATGATAGTTACAAATCGTCCTCTTCGAAATAGGAAGGACGCAGAAAATTACGTATGTAACGGTAGCAAAAAATATCTATGCATGATTAAAATATGTTTTGGTACTAAAAATGTTTTTAGTTGAAACGTACCAAAACCTACATGAGTATTCATTTTTTTCTTAAAGTACAGGGTGGGCCGTAAATAACGTACCAAAGATTTAAAATAAATTGTGATGTGAAATAATGTAAATATCTTTTCTTTGGGTATCTGTTAAATTTAATTTCAATATCAGTTACTATAACTGTTAAATTTAATTTCAATCAAAGTTTTTTAGTTATGATTTGCCTTTTAAAAATAATTTATATCATTTTTAGGGTATGCACTTAACAATTAAAGAACGAGTTGAATTAGTGTTAATGTCTGGTGCCGATGGCGCCACTAATCGATCTGTTGCTAAGAAGTTTAATCGGATTTATCTTGCTAAGAAGTTTTGTTTTAATAAAAACGTTTGTTATTATTATCTGAATTGTTTTATATGCTTTGGTGCGTTATTTATGGCCCAAAACGTTTGTTATTATTATCTGAATTGTTTTATATGCTTTGGTGCGTTATTTATGGCCCACCCTGTATTACAACAAAAAAGGATGAATTGTAAAATAACGAAGGAGGCTACGCAAATAGTTCAATGTAATAGGAAGGACTGGTAAAATACAGGGCGTCATAAGCCAAGTTTGAGCGAATATGTCAAAATTTCGAAATCTTTACTTATTAAGCTTAAGCAAAAAAAACATGGGCTAATTGTAATTCCCCGTACTAAAAGCGTTAAGAAAAATGCTTGGGACAAATAGTTTAGATACTAATGGCAAAGCTGTCTTTACTGCAAAATTAAAAAACATAATTTT
The DNA here is from genome assembly GCA_963675345.1 of Trididemnum clinides. Classification (NCBI taxonomy): domain Eukaryota; kingdom Metazoa; phylum Chordata; class Ascidiacea; order Aplousobranchia; family Didemnidae; genus Trididemnum; species Trididemnum clinides. The sequence goes on from OY776297.1 coordinate 6,843,927, forward strand.
GACTTTAATCAAAAGATAGCATAAAAAATCAATCGTTTTTCGTGAGATGTAGGCCTACAATTTAACTTTATGAATTGACGAGAGTATTAAGTAGGCCCTATAACTTGGTTACCATGGTTTCTAGTTTTACACCAAAGCTTAAACAAATTATCGCAAAATGCGTAACAAAAACAAAATGATATCAGGGGTGTAAAAAAGGTTGTACGAGGGGTCACGCTTCCTACCATTTGTTTCTGAAATTCAGAAAATGCAGGCAAAGTATATGTCTATCGTCCACCAGCAGATTAAAATGTTAGCTAGCTATGACCCTGTTTTCTGTCGCTGATGCAAAGCATGGCTATGACTTAAAACGAGAGACTATAATGCCTTGCACTTTCACTTAGGTTAACGATCTCGTAAAAATGGACTGTTAACGATTTACGAGATCAGTTGGGTTTGCGTCACCCTTAGTTAAATCAGTGCTGATAAAAAGTGACAATCTTTTAGAGCAGTGGTTCTTAACCAGGGGTTCATGAAAAGCTTGCTGGGGGTCCGCGAGTGCATTGGAATTTGACAAAATTAATCAACAATATTCAAAATCAAAATAAACAATCGACAAAATTAATCAACAACTGCTCCGAGGCTGCATTTTCGGCTCTTGTTACTATAAAAACGAAACAGAGAAATCGTTTGGACGTTCAACATGGTATGCGTGTAGCTTTATCAAAAACCCAACCGCAGTTCAGTGTTTTGGTGCAAAAAAGACAACAACAGGCTTCTCATTAAATTGCACCAGTGCACCTGTATTCGTTTGAAGTTACTTTTTTGATGGTTCTTAAACGTAAGTAAAATGTTATGATTGAGCAATTTGTAATTTAATTTTACGTACAATACTGCATTTAAAGTTCGCTAGCATTTGTAAAAGTAAGCGTAGTTTACCAAATTATTTGTTTAGGGTCGGTTTTAAAAATGTAGGGGTCCGTAAGCTAGATAATTATTTGAAAGGGTTCCGTGACTAAAAAAAGGTTGGAAACTACTGTTTTAGAGATATCAAACAAAAGTCTTGTAAGCAGAACAATTTAAAGTAATATGCATTGGGACATATCTGGCTAAGTTGATGACCAATTTTTTGCTTTGAACTGCAGAGTTATAAACTTTAGTATCTTTACTTCGAAAGATTCTACTATCGGAAAGGCAGCATAGGTGTTGTTTCTTTGAGATCAGTACATACCCAGACGATAACAATTCCTATAAGCAGGCATATACATGTAACAAGAAACTTAATAAACCACGGATTTCTGAATTGTCTGTAGTAACGAATAGAAGCCTCCTCAATCACTGCTTCCGCTTTTTGAACAAAATGTTGGCAGTTGTTGCTGAAAAGAGAATATTCACCCATTTTTATATTTGCGATTTCCACCATTAAATCTGTAACAAACTTTTTCTTTTCAGGAGAATCCAACGCAAGTGAAGCTATTACAGGATTAATGGTTTTAATTTTTGAGAGGTCGAAACCATAGACTCGTTGATCACTGCCCGGCATCATGATTGCACAAAAGTCGACATAAGACTGTCTTCTAGGTGCTCCCAGAATCTGATTGTAAGAGGCACTCCGGCGATTTAAATTTGGATTACTGATTCCCAGATACCCCCAACATCCTCCTTCTGGTCCATAATCAATGGTAAACACAGGAAATCTGTCGAACTTCAACACAATTGCTTGGTGGCCCCATAAACCTTTACTTGAGCACGAAGCAAATTCAATTCTTTTGCTTGCTTCAATGTGGAACAAAATTTCTTCGCAGAGACCAAACTCCGCCATTTTGCATTAACTCATAAGTCTCTAAACAAAAATTAAAACAACTTTATGGATTGCATCAATTATAGCGTAATTAATATACTTTACTTTGAAGTCACAAATAAGTTTACTTCAAAAAAAAACAGCTAGTAAAAATTCGGTGAGAAGTATGTTTATTTTAACCGTAGCGTTGCAAAGCAAATCACAGATAAAAAAACAAACATATTTGTAAAGAATTTCACGTTATTTGATTTTTAAGCTTCGTTATTTTAATGGCATGGCACGGTAATCGAACTCATAACATTGTGTTTAGCGTCATTTGTAAATTTTAAAGTTTTAAGTATCTCGTGTTTAGTTGCGTGTGATCTATTGCAAAACCAGGCAGTTTAGCAAGTAATTTTTAAGCTGGTATATAAGCTTTTCAGTACACTTTGAAAATTTCTTTTTGTAAAAAATATTTTACCATACTTTGTAAAAAGTTTTTTTTTGACAGTGCAAGTTGCCGGTCATTGAGATCTGTATTTGTGCTACTCAAAGTTACTGTTCCGAGTGGAGATTACCAGCCGTTACGAAGTTGTAAATTTGTATCACCGTGTGATCAATCAATCAATCAATCAATCAATCAATTTTATTTTATTTTTGTCCAAATCAGCATACATAGAAATAAATTACACAGCAGTGGACAGAAAAAAGAGACGATGGCAAAACGATATACGTTAATACATGCACATGAATAGAATTTAGATTAAATGTGAAGATAATGGCATGGCCATCGCACCTGTAAGATACTAGGTAAAATAAAAAACACACACGAAGAAAAGCATATACAGTATGTACAAAGTGTCGCTAGAGACAGTAAAAATAAAAAACTGTCAAGTTGTAACCCTAACAGGGGAGGCTATCAGGTGCTACACCTTGCCCAAGGGTGACCTGGGAGCAACGACAGCTAAGAGACAGCTCCTTTACGTCTCAAGGCACATAAACTCTGTCGCCGGTTGTAGTTTTAAGTCATACACCTAGGTTGATCATTTTATGGCAGGTTTAATATTTTTACTGCCAGAAATCTTAGTTCATACTGTATGTGGCATTATTGTAGTAATTATTACTGAGTTCAAATCTATGGTTTTGCCATGCTATTGTCATCGTTCAACGAGTTTAGATAATGTACTCAATAAGCACTGTTACTGGGTCGTGCATTTGGTGATTATGTTTTGTTAAAGCAGAAAACGTGACCCTCGCCATCACTTTTTATTTGTTCTCCTTATCGACTCCTTTGTTTGGAATATATCTCGATTAATTGTGATTGAGCCTGTTAGTTTACTGGAGCGAGAAAAGACGCGTTTATTTTAACTGCCCTTTAAAAGCATAGGCTTCGGGAGTGCTTTTACAAAATTTGTTAAAAATATAAACGTTTTCGGCAATTTATTTTTGGTGCGCTTTACCTTTTAATGTGGTGTATAAGTTTTCTTTTTGCGTGATGCAGACGTATCATGCAAAGATATCACTTCCCGAAACTTGGTCGCTAAAAAACAGGAGCAACTCAATTCAAATATCAGCAACACTGCAATAACCCAGCACATCAGTTCATATCAGTGCTTAAAAGCCAATAAATTGAACACCATCTCTTTTAAAATACAATTTCGGCACAGAGGTGACTTTTAGAATCCAATTTGTTATTATTGCTATTAGCAATACACATTTGAACATAGAAATAACATATATTTAACTGACGGTAGTTCAAACGTTTTTGGCGCTGCATATTGCCCTCGTCAGAGTCTATATACAAATATTTACAGTATTTTTTTATTGTAGGCGCAAAGACAACAACACAGAAATAAAAACAAATCATTAACACAATGTTTAAATTATTTTAGACCACTTCTTGAAATGAAATTGTAGTTTGCTATGTTTGTTAACAATATGGTGTTCGGAATTTTAAATTGATTTAGCAAACTGCAAACAGTGACACTGTTTCGACCTATCAGGTCTCTTCAGTGCAGTTGGTGACCAATAAGAAGCTAGAGGCTTTTAATAAAGCATAGCTTAGACCGTCACACTTGTGGGACCTAATACTGGGTCCACTGTAGTGGATGATCTGTCAACCTCTGCGAAGCCGTATCACTCTTGAATGAGTGGCGGTTGTCGCAGGTGTACTAAGTCTAACAACAGCTAGAACAATAGTGCTGTCACAGCCGAGTGGTCACAAGGTCTTACATGTATAGTAATGCAAGAGGCTAGCGATACACTTAGCAAACTGCAGACGCTAGCCTCTTGCATTACTATACATGTAAGACCTTGTGACCACTCGGCTGTGACAGCACTATTGTTCTAGCTGTTGTTAGACTTAGTGCACCTGCGACAACCGCCACTCATTCAAGAGTGATACGGCTTCGCAGAGGTTGACAGATCATCCACTACAGTGGACCCAGTATTAGGTCCCACAAGTGTGACGGTCTAAGCTATGCTTTATTAAAAGCCTCTAGCTTCTTATTGGTCACCAACTGCACTGAAGAGACCTGATAGGTCGAAACAGTGTCACTGTTTGCAGTTTGCTAAGTGCATCGCTAGCCTCTTGCATTAATTGATTTAATTGCGCAAAAGTACTGGAGCAGATTGGGTGTTGTTTTCGAATATTTACTCCGGTAAATCAAGAATCTTGCTGATAAAAGCATCACGTTGACTAATTAATTATTAATATATTGTGCATAAAACCTAAACAGTTTATGAAAGTTTTTCGAAGGGACATACATTAACACGAAATGTTACTAAAATCCAATCAAATACACCATTCCAGAAAGTGCAAACAATTTTGCAATCACAAAACAAATGTATCAAAGTTTTCGGTTCTTCACGACAAAACTTGAATAAATCATTAGAAGCAATATCAAGAACGTACAGTTGTACATTAGTAACAATCGATCTTAAGTTTAATCTGATTTCAAATGACCATAGTTTAGTTTCATTTGTAGCATAGTATTTATTTTTATAAATAGTTGACCAATCAATTGCATCGGATGAAAATGGCAATATATCACACCATTTTAGTTGTTGTTTTAACAGGCGGTACTTTAACTTTCTCTCAAAAATTTATACGCGGTCTTGCTTGAGTTACCCAGAGCAACAATTTGTTGTTTTACAGCTTGCTTAAACTCAAAAAAGACGTAAGAAGATTTACGAGAGTTACTATTTGTAGTTGTTATCCAGACCATTTAAATAGCGGAAATGAGTTTTAATGTATTTGATAAAGCTCGTGTTATTTCGGATCGTGTGAAATGCTGACGCCACTTTATCGTATGAGTATAATTCATAGTCAGAGTTAAGCAGCTGAAAAAAAAAAAAAATCTCTGCTTTGCAAAATTCTTCAATAAATGTTGGTTGATTTCGGTATTTAATCGCTTTATTAAACCATAAATACTTAGAATCATTGTCGACATTAATTGTTATAAAGTGCTTAAGGTGGTAAGGGTAAAGCGTAAAAGAGCAACCCTACCAACTAGCATGCTATTCAGCTTCATATTAGAACGCAAAAGACAGAAAAGGACATTCTCATCAATACATCGATTTTCAAGCGATTTGCAACTGGATTGGTAATTATTATCAAATAGCTTAAAAATAAAATTTAACCTGAGAGAAAGTACATACTGATTGATGTCAATCCCTTATACCACCTCCTTCTTTCACATTACAACGACCGATCTTATCCCATTTCGAACCCCATATGAATTTATACATAATTTGATTGAGTTCTTTTATGAAAATTTTTGGCAATATTACCGGTAAATAAATGGGTTTATATACAATTAAAAAAAAAACTTAGACATTATTACTGTAATTTTTTCTAACAACGTGAGATGACCAAATGTTTAAAATTGTTTGCACTTCCTCACGTTTTACGTGAAAAATTTTCGCTGAAGAGTAAATTGTTGTCAAAGTTGTTAAATTGGTATACTAACACCCAGGTATTTGACAAGATTTTGAGGCCAAGATACGCCGTTAACGGAAAAGGGTTGAAGCACATTGCCCTTACTAGATCCAACATAAGCAATGGATTTGTTCATATTAACTTTGCAGCCTGATTTTTGCCCGAATGCATTTAAAACGTCAAAGGCGTAGTTAAATTGCAAAGCACTTCCATTAAAAAAAATAGCAACATTGTCTGAGAACAAAGATACTTTAAAGGTTTGTTTATTTAACGTAATGCCTTTGTATTGCCTGCTCTGACGCAACATGATCGCTAAACACTCTATACATAAAATAAAAATAGTTGGGAGAGTGGGGGTCTCTTTGCCCTACCCCCTTCTTGACGTCAAAAAAAGGGCTTAGAAAATTATTGTTTACAACACAGCATTATGGGTTTTTGCATAGAACTCTCATCTAGTTAATCAAAGAATTGCCAAAACCATAACATATTAACATCACAAAAACAAAAGACCAGTTTAAAGAATCAAACGCTTTGTGCATATTTGCTAATAATGCAGCGCCTGACATCTTTTCGTGGTTCGCGTAATCAATAATATCAAATAGTAAACGAATGATAGCTCCAATGAGATTTCTCTAATAATGTGAGTAGAAATATGAAAGCCAGTAAACCAGTGAACATTTTATTTCAAAACGTTTCACTTTATACTTAAATCATCATCAACTTGGCCTAGTAAGTAGAATTTTAATTATAACTGATAATGCTTTAAGTATAAAGCGAAACGTTTGAAATGAAATGTTCACCAGTTTACTGGCTATCATATTTCTACTCGGATATATCCAATGTTTCTGGCTTTCATAAAGCAATTTTGTTCTTTTTCTCTGAGGTTATTCAAAAAAGGGGATACTATGTTAGTTATAACTTTGGATATTATTTTATAATAACGATTTAACAATGTGATTGACCTGTATGTTTTGAAAAATTTACAACTGTTGAAAAAAAAGCGTCAAAAAAGCTGTTTCGTCATTTGTGGGTGCATAGACATTGCCGATGGCAAAAAACCTTGTCGTTAAGTTTGATTTCAATAAGCAGTATTCTGCCTGCTTGACCAATATATGCAGCTGTCCTTTCGTATTTAAGAGAGCTTTTAAACTAGTATCGGCACAACCTTATTTTCATTATTACCATGAGAATAAAGTATATTCCCTTTCTATTCACATTTCTACAGCTTTTTATCTATGTAATTGGAATGAGTTTTTTTGTCGAAAAATAAAGTCAAACTTCTTGGTTTTGAGAAAATGAAATATCGTTTTACGTTTGAGGTTACTCCTCAAGACATTACCATTAAAGATTACAATTGTTAACAGCATTATCAGGACAATAAAAGTTAGGAGACAGAAAAATGCAGTGCGAATTATGCCTAATTACTTTTAACTAGAAGGTTTAAATCACATTCATATTTATATCCGCAAGGACATTGGAAAGGGATTTTAAGCTCTTGGTAAGTTATTCTACCGCAGTCGGAGTGAACTGTAAAATGTGAACAATTAAAATTAGTGCATTTGAGGTTCATTGCCTTAAATGGCATCTGGTTCACATTTTGGCTCACACAAACGATGGAATATTTTACGCACTTTAAGCACTCAAACAAATTATTGTCAAGCTGCTGTATGGGTTGAAATAGATTGCAGCACAGAATTCGCATCATGTCTGACTTGCAGACACAACATTCTGTATGGCGTTGATTTATTTTGACGGAAAAACGTTGATTTGAATCTTGTTTAGCACAGCAAGGGCGCACCACATAATAGCTCCTCGTCGCTTTCGTCACAAGTAGTTTCAATAGAGGTTTCTTTGGTCAGAATTTGGACGTTGCACGAGATGCAGGCAATCTGGCATCAAATCTGCCATCAACCTTGAGATAATGTGGGGGGCTGAATTTGACATTCATTTTGGTTGTTTCATTTCGGGTCATGTTCTGTTGTTGGTGGTATTTCGGTAGGTAAATGTAGGTCGTTGTCGAATTCAATATTACCAATTGCTTCGCTTCGATTTTCCACCAGATCAGTTTGAAGGTGGTTGGAAATGTCGTTAAATTGCTTTCGTATTTTAATTGAGCTTGTACTAGATACTACATCCATTTCATCCAACCACCTTCAAATTGTCATTGTGAAATCTTACTTTGTTTTTGACAAGTTAACTGGTTCAGGATGTGCATTCGTTTCACACACAGCTGTGCTTGATTCATGTGGTTTGCTACGCGTTAGGGCAGGAAAATTATTTGCCCGCTTGTGGCCTTTTGATCGCTCGTGGCCTGCCTCATCACATTTCGCAACTACGAGGGTCAGTCAATAAGTAATGAGACTTTCTCAATAACTCGAGTTTGCAATGACTGGTAATCAAAAAATGCTTTTTTATTTTTCAACATAGTCTCCCTCCTTTGCAACACACTTGTTCCATCTTGATATTAGATTGTCTATTCCTTTGGCATAGAATTCCGTGGACTGGGTCCTTAGCCAGTTGCTCACAGCAGCCTTCACTTCTTCGTCAGTCTGGAAGTGAATTCCTTTCATACTCTCTTTGAGTGGGCCGAAGAGGTGAAAATCAGATGGTGCCTGATGGCTTCCAGAGCATCACTACGCAGATACAGAAAGGAGGGAGATGCATTTCTGTCGAGAATAGTGACAACTGATGAGACCTGGGTTTTTCATTATGAACCTGAATCGAAACGACGATCAATGGAGTGGAGGCATGTTTCTTCCCCAGTGAAGAAAAAATTCAAATCTCAGAAAAGTTTAAGGAAAGTCATGCTCACTGTGTTCTGGGACAGAAATGGGCCGATCACTATCAGTTTCTTGGAAAGGGGCAATACTGTGAACTCAGAGAACTACTGTGAGCTGCTAACTCAAGTGAAAAAAGCCATTAAGAACAAACGGAGGAGACTTTAATCAAGAGGTGTGATTCTTCTTCAGGATAATGCAAGGCCCCACACAGCAGCAAGAACCCTAGCCAAAATTGAAGATTTAGGCTGGAAACTTCTAACACACCCACCCTTCAGCCCAGACCTTGCACCATCTGATTTTCACCTCTTCGGCCCACTCAAAGAGAGTATGAAAGGAATTCACTTCCAGACTGACGAAGAAGTGAAGGCTGCTGTGAGCAACTGGCTAAGGACCCAGTCCACGGAATTCTATGCCAAAGGAATAGACAATCTAATATCAAGATGGAACAAGTGTGTTGCAAAGGAGGGAGACTATGTTGAAAAATAAAAAAGCATTTTTTGATTACCAGTCATTGCAAACTTGAGTTATTGAGAAAGTCTCATTACTTATTGACTGACCCTCGTACTAATTTGAATGTATCTTGGAATAGGATTGCTTTATGGTGACAATTCTCATACCTGAACGTAAACCATCACTGTGCTTTTTACCTGCAATTTTTAGAACAGTACCAAAATCAGCTTCCATTCTTTTTTATTGCCTCGTTGGGCATGGGAATCGGTACCCAACCCAATAATTCGTTTGTATTCACTGCTTCATAAAGCGCCAGGTTGTAAATCAATTCGATGTCTTTGAGTTTTGCATACAATTCTACAACATTCTCCCTGGTTTGGTACATTATGTCGATGCTTCTGCTTCTCATTTCTGCAACTCCAATTAAGTTTTCAGTTTTAAAGTTTAATTCTGTTAACATTTGTAAACTTCAATCCTTTTCAAGGTTGTCTTTGTTTTAAAAATCAGATATGTTAGTCTAGCTAGGTTGAAAGCTGTATTGGCTTGGACTCTTTGGGTAAAAGATGGCTTGTAGTTACCTGCCATGCTTACTCGCTCAACATAAAACTATTTACAGTATTAAAACTTTCGTTGAACAAAAACACAAATTTACTTGAAAATAGTTATAATAAAAAAATAAAATTCTGCAATCTCAGTAATTGCCAAGCTACTGCTAACAAAGAGCCTAATAACAGAAACTATTGTCACCGTGTCAACAAACGTCTGACACAACTTACAAAAAATAGTATCTGTACCACAATACAAACAGTAATAAAACCAGAACCATAAAACTATTACAAAGCAAACTAAGGATTGAGGACTGTTACTTTGTGACGTTTGTTAAAAGCCTAATATAACGAAATTGAATTGCGCGGAGATATAGACAGAGTTTAAAAAATAAAACAAGAAAAAACATGAATAAAAGTTTTACACACACAATGAAACGATTTTTATAATCTTCAAACCATAAGCTTTTTAAATAGGGTTTGTTTATTGTTACGGAGGTGATGACGCAATTCGCTGCAAGCATCGCGGTCAAGTGCGTCAATTGCTAATTGATGTCTGCAATAAGCCCATGGTGTTTGTTCCAAGGCTTTCTATAACTAAGTTGTTCTATCCTTAAAAAAACGTTCAGAAATTGCTCTTGTTTGATAGTACCATTTGTCGTGGAAATGAACTACGCCAGCTGTATATCGGTAACTCTGAAGTTAGTTTAAACGAAGTTGTTCTGGTATAACTCAAAAAAGTTTTTAAAGTTTTTAAGTAATTATAGAAAAAAATTTGAACTCAAGTCAAGCCAATGGTTTGCTGCAACTCAAACGTTATAGATTTTAATTTGCTTCATTTCAGCTGATTTTATACTTACAGTAGAATTCGCCTATAGTGACATCTAAAGGGACCGTTGCAAAAGTGTCACAGTAGGCGAATGTCACTCTAGGTGAATTTTTTGCAACAGGTGTCAAAATGGAACCTGGAAACAGGTGTCACTACACGAGCAATGTCACTAGACGCGATGTTTTTCTGACAGATCCTAACGAACAAAATGTTTTTGTAATTCTCGAGTGATAATTATTGGTGTCATTATTATACATTGGTGGTTTTTAAACAGGGTTTCGCCAATTTAGTCCAGGGGTTTCGCCAGAAGTTGCAGAAAATGCAAAAAACAATTGAATTATTGCACAGGGATTCCTCGTGCCACTGGAATGCTTCATTGGAGTCCCGTTCCAGCATAAAGGTTGAAAACCACTGTTATACATACTACAGACGTATGTTTTCATACTCGCTAAAATCTAGATATTCGTGCCATTTTATTGAACATACCTTTCTTTATTTTTGCTATACAACTTAGCTGAAATTATGAAATTAATGATGTCTTTTTTGGACGAAAACAATTTGTTGTTTTAGCATACTTTTTCCACTTAGCTTGATGGAAGTTATTTATTAAATCATTAGTAAGAAAACTATTTACATCTTGCAGCATCAAAAATTAAAACAGAAAAAGATCTTTCTGAAAGGAAATATGATATGCGCTTCCTTCTATCAAACATATCTCCAAAATATCAGCTAAGTACTACCACTTTCACTTTTGCGTTTCAATTTGCTACGTCTTTTGTTTAATGTGCTACATTTTAATCTATCCATGCTATTTATTAAACGCCACTGTGTACATTGTTGCCTGGTGCCCTTTAATTTTGGGCATCAAAGTTTCTTATTGCGAGTGGGTTACTATAGTAGTAACTTTTAATTGCGATCTACCAAGCCTACTAAACTTTACGTTATGAACAAGAATTTTGATCTAACTTTTTGGAATATTAGTCAAATATTGCAAGGCGTATGTTTTGCAATATGTCGCTGTTTGGAAAAGGCTTGATAACATTTGACATTACGGTATTTTATCACTTCTCTAAAGCTAAATAAAAAAATTAAAGCAAGTTAAATCCGGAAGAAAACTTGCAATTTTGCTTTACTATTCCAACCTAATAAATTTAAATTCAAAATTAAAAAAGAAGCAGAGCAATTGTGCATAAAAATATACAGCAACACTGAAAAGTTTTTGGAAAAGTTGCTTATGTTTTTGAACAATGGTGAAAAAATCTGGGCAATAAATTGTCAAAACTATTGTAAAAGAGCTTTAAAAAATGGTTCTTTGAAAATAGAATATACCAAAAAATCAAATGGCAGCACTGGCTGTAACAACATGACTGAATGGAAATTAAACATAGCCTTCAAGACGCATACTGTTTATCATTAGAAGATAGCATTTTGATGTTTAACGTTCTAATAAAAATATTTTCAAGGTGTTTGCTTTGCGTTGAAATTTGTTTCATTTAGTTATTTTGGAAAAAGGTGGATTTTAGGCTGGTAACTTCAGGTTACCGAATTTACTGTGCTGAGTGATATTGGATAAAGTTTGCATGTAGGAATTTCTTTATGAAGGTTTGATTCCATCAAACAAGGCTGAGTGCAGCTGATCCTAAAAATTTAATCCTGTAGCCCACTGGTTCTCATAGTAGGCGCCAGCGCCCCCTTGGTGGCGCTGGCTACACATTGGCCAGTTGGGGGGCGCTGAGAATAAATTGGGGCAGTTTTAGAAACAACATGATAATATTTTTAAAAAGATGACTTCAGTGATTTTCTTGCAGAAACCAATCGAGGTAATTATTAGTAAAATCCCTTTGCAGGCTCTGGCATGTTCGTCAGTATCTTAACGCATAACTCAACACCTTGAAATGTCTAACTTTAATGTGATATATGATATAAGATATATTTAATGTGATTCCAAAACTAATAGAAGTGCAACCGCCAGCTAATATTTTTGCGGTTTTTCAACATTAAATAAATTTATTGCGCATTAAATTTGGCAACAACGAACAGATTCCAATACACCGATTGCTACGTAAGTATTTGTTCTTTTCCAACAATTAAGTCAAGAATTAAGCTGTAAGTCACTTTAAGTTGGTGTTCTACAGTTAAGCTTAAATAGTTCAATTTGAATATTTAATTTTGGTATTTGTTTTTATACAAGTCGGAAACTAAAATAAGATAGCGTGGTTTGTTGATGTATTTACCCAACCTTATTTATCTAGGGCTGGGCTATTTTCAAGTGTAAATGATTGCTCTTATAAAATCTTTAATTTAAAAATAGTAAACATTTTTAGATCGAAAAAGTAATCTAAAGCTAAATATTGCAGCAGCTATGAGTTCTGCGAAAAGAAAATGTAAGCAATACCGCGCCAGCTACCTCGAATATGGATTTATCCCAGCCCCTCATTCCGAGTGGTAGCCGATGCGTTTGCTATGCACTAAAGTATTTTCTAATGAAGCAATGAAACCATCCAGATTTTCTGAGCATTTAACAAAAATTCACCCAGATAAAGCTGACAAAAGTGCAACATTTTTTCAGTGCCTTTGGGATAATTTCAAAAAACGAAAAACAATTGGTTCAAGGTTTGCAAGTTCTTCCCAGCAAAGTATTGATAAATTGCTAGCATCTTACAATCTGTCTTTGATGATTGCAAAAAAGGCAAGCCTTATACGATCGGTGATGCATTGATCTTGCCTGCAGTAAAAGAAGTTTTGAACACTGCTTTACATCACAAGCCTTGTTCCTCAGTAATGAAGTCAATTCCTATGAGTAATGATACCGTACAAAGACGCATTAATGAGATGTCAGCAGATGTAGAACATAAGTTATGCAACACATTGAGGAATACAGAATTTAACCTGCAACTGGGCGAGTCAACTTTGCCTGGTAAGGAGTCGCTACTACTTGGCTATGTTCGTTTTGTGCACAATGGAGTTTTGTGGGACGAGCTGGCAATAGCTTTATCACTAAATAGCCTACTGATACGCGAGGAAAGACAGTATTTCAGGAAGTCAAAACTTATTTTGAAACCAATGCAATTCCGTTGACCAATGTCATCGCCTGCGCAACTGACGGTGCAACATCTATGATGAGCCGTTACCGTGGATTCAACGCTTTCTTGAAATCCGAAAATCCTAATGTGATAATATGTCATTGCGTAATTCATGGGCATTATTTGGCCGCCAAAGATATGAGTGGTCGTCTTAACCAGTCCTTGAAGATTGTTATCAAGGCAGTTAATAAAATTAAAGCCCACGCTATAAAACGACTAAACACACGCTTGTTCAAGCGATTGTACAATGAAAATGATGAAGCCTTTGAGCGCTTATTACTTCATACCGAAGTACGATGGCTTTCAGAACGAAACTGGACTGCATTGCACGTTTTAACTTGCTTTTTGATGCTGTCGTGGAATTTTTGCAGGGTTGCGATCCTGGTCTCGCTCAAGAAGTCATGCTCAGCAGAAATGATTCTGCATACTTATCGGACATATTCGCCGAATTTAATGAAGTGAACTTATCCCTTCAAATAAACGAAGTTAACCTTATCCAAGGTAAAGTCGGCACTGTCTGGATTCAATAACAAGCTCACACTATATCAGCGAAATTTAGCTAGACGAGATTTTTTTCATTTCGCCAGCTTGCAACAACTTATTCACGCAGTGGTAGTGCTATAAACAATGCTGACATAGACGCATACAGCAAACATCTTCATGAATTAAAGGCAGACATGGAAGTGCGATTCCAGGATATATTTCAATTGAAAGTCCTTGTCTGGATAATCGACCCATTTTGTGATACTATTTCTGAAAATGGAATTCCGGAGGAGGAACCCATAACATTAAAAAGTAATTTTGAAATAAAACCAAAGTTCAAGATTTCGTATCAATCGTTTGGGCTGCAAGACGAAATTAAAGAAAGATACCCTCATGTGTGGGATCGAGTTAAACCTTTTCTGATTGCCTTTCCCAGCTCTTTACTTGATAGAGTGTGCATTTAGTGCGGTGATAATGCTTCTGGACAGAAAGAGAAATCGTCTTGAAATCAACCGTGGAAACTTGAGACTGTTCGTTGCCAAGTGGTAACCTGATATTGACGAATTGATAACAAAACACCAAGCTTTTCATCCATCCCATTAAAAGCTACTTATTTTGAAAATACGTTGTTGAGATGAATGTGGAATAAATGTGTTTTTACGTTTTGTCGAAGGGGGCGTTCGAAAGTCGGTAGGTTGTTAGGGGGACACTAATTAAAAAAAGTTTGAGAAACACTGCTGTAGCACCAATTTTGCAGCGTATGCCTGAGAATCAGATAGATTGATGTTCAATGCGTAAAATAGTAGCAGAGCATTTTGCTATAATCACTTAATAGCAATTTTAAACTTATTATTTTATTTTCTCAACAGACTACCTCACGCGTTAACGCTATCATAAGGAAGGTTTATTCAAATTGGATTTGAATAAAGAATTTATCAGAACTTTTACTATCATGGAATTTTGAAAGATAAGTTTATCGTAACTAAATTGTCTAACGCAGGGGTGGGCAAACTACGGCCCGCGGGTTGCATGCAGCCCTCCAGACCATTTTGTGCGGCCCGCGAACACTTGCTGACACTTTGTCATACATAAATTAAAATGACAAGGGGAGGAACGCTTGCCGTATTCGAGAGCGAAAAACTTTAGAAGCCATGAGAAGGAGGGCAATTGTTAGCTTCCACTGACGCACTTTCCGTCTAAGGAAAAGGCAATGACTTTTTTTTTTAGAAACACCATCGCTTTTGCGCCCTGTAATAGGAAATTTCCAGGACTTATCGCAAAATTTTAAGCTAACGCAACCTCTTTCATTGTATCAGCTGTACAAGGCTATAAGCACTGGCCCTCGATTACTCTTAAATGGTCAGTACGGCCCTCAGACTAAAAAGTTTGCCCACCCCTGGTATAACGGTTTCTTAAAGCTGTCTGTGTTTTGTATATTCTTATATCGTTTTGTTGTTGTTGTGTTTCTTTGTTTCTTTTCACGACTAGCTGGACAATGTCACTATGGCTTTTGCGTTAGAACTCAAGTCTGGTCTGAGCAACTCAAAATGGTTTGATTGTCAGCTGAACCAAATATTGTTTTCGAAAGCTGAGCTTTCCGCTTTGAGTCTCAAAACAAACATAAAGACCTTAGATAGTTTTCTTTTTCGGGGATAAACTTTTTCAAACAGCTTAGCTCGCTCAATTAGATGTCGAATTTATCTCCAAAAGAACAATTTTTTCAAAGAGCCCGGGAATAAAAAACAAAGGTTCTTGCTGGCTGTATGTTGCTCAGGCCTTCCGTATGATTTGATATAAATCAATAATTATTTTGTGGATTTCCATATCTGCTTTATAGTCGATATGTTGGCCAAAGAAAACCAACTAGTTTTGTCACCGTTATGTTCCGTGTGTTTTAGGGGATTTACGATAATAATTTCAATATTTGTTATATATTAGCCTGCAACTATCGCATGTGGCCCGCTCTAATAACACGTGCTGGCGGTCACAGAATGGTAAAAACATGATGGGTTTTATTTATTTGAGCGCATGAACTTACATTCTGTTTGCTGTCTTTAGTCAAACTGAACCACCACGATTAGTAGACCGCTAGGGCCAACTACCTGTCTGCCGTATAAAGATAGAGGTATCTCATTAAGTGCTATTTCTAAACACACAACAAGAGAATTTTACTGCTCTTTCACCAAACTGTTTTTTCGTGTTTTAAGGTCAAACAAGCAATCTTTGAATACAGTTATTAAAAGTCTGCGCTACCTGTACAGACTAGGAAAAGGGAACCAGGTCTAGGCTACTGACTGCCAAGCGAACGCTCTAACCACTACAATACCGCAGAGGCACCAGGGTGGATATATTCAGTGGGAACGTAAAGCTGGTTACACAAAGCTAACTACTTGTTAAATTAAACCTTTTTTCTTTACTTTTTTCTGCAATTAGCTAAGCGTTTCGGATAGAAAATCGGCCAACTTTCCATAAGTAAGCTAATTCTTAACTTTTTTTAAAAAGTCATTGAATCGCAGAAACAGCAGCAGAGTTGTACAAGTCAAAGTGTGGTTTATAAAAGTTAACTGCCGTTTATGAAACTTCAAGTTTGTAAAAACTTGACTAGAATTAAAGCAGCCGTGAAATCAAAAATACATCGTGGTACTCTTTGAAGAAACAATTACCGAGGGATGCACCCCCGTCCATCTTAGTAATAGTTTTTATGACTTGGCCATTAATTGACCTGGTAAGCATCTTGACTAGTCAACCGGATTATCCGACGCTATTTAGTCTAACACGTGCTCATTTTGTAGTTGTTATTGCAATTTTTTCGTGTTGATGTCTTTTGTGAGGAACACAAATCATTCTTTTATTCGATTACTTTCTTCCTCCTTTATAACGAAAATCTTTATTAAGCATATAGCCCTGAACTGATATACTATTGCAAACACTGTAATTAGATTTTGGTTGTTGCGAGTTTTTAAGCTATAAAAACAAGTCGGTCACGCATTCGAATTGAGCGTCACGATTGAGATCAAGTTTTCAAAGTCAATGCAAAAACCATCAACGTCACGTCTTTTTCTCGGTAACGTACCCTCAACTCGACTTGCTAAAATAGTTTTGATAAGTGCATTTCAAAAAGAAAAATCAGTTATGGAGTTGCACTTATTGAATTCTATTTGAATAAGCGTAGATGTTACCGATGTTATTTAACTACTGACGTTTTGTGTTTGGGCAAAATTGATTTGATGCTCAATAAACTGCTCTTTGTACGTTTCTACAGTTAAAAGGTCTACATTTGAGATTTCACTTTTCATGTTTGAACAAAATGCATTTTTCCCCACATTTCTATGCCAGATATTAATTCTCAAATGCGGCTTTGATAACAGCTAGTAATACTGGCAACTTCAAACTGTTGTAAAAGTAACTTCTAAAAAGAACCGCAGCTAAGACTTGTATTCCTACAATATAACGTAATACAACTGAGGGCACCCTAGTCAATTTGATGGATGTTTAGTGCAATTCTTGAAGGCAGAAGTTGTCATCGTGAGTTTGCAACCTGCAAAACTTGGTTGTCGCGTCAGGTGAGAATGCTGATGGGGGCATACACTGTAAACCTATGTCTCTTAGTGATTTCGCTTGAGTTGCTTTAAAGCAGTGGTTCCCAACCGCCGGTCCGTGTAAATTTTTTGCCGGTCCGCGAAGTATCTTATTTTCTGCCAAGATAATTTTAATATGGAATCATAACCGTTGCAAAGATGTTACTCTCTGTAAAACTCATTTTACGCCTGGCTGATTTGCAGCAGTAAAACTGACGTATCTCGCCTTTCATCGTTGATACCGCAAACTATTTAATAATAAAAGGTAAACCTTCCGATTACCTTCTAGATTCATGTTTGACCTAAGTTTTGTTTTGTCTTATTGATTATGTTTAAATTGTTTCGATATAAAACTACGTCTAGCGTTCTAAAAGTTTATTGATGGAATGCTGTGCAAAGTAATTTTTTACTTTTGAGATGCTGTAATAGCTTGTACTGTACACTGCAGAAGGATTAGTATGGAATCAACAAAACAACAAGGTATTATGGTGTATTTTAACAAAAAGCATAAAACTAAGACTTCTGAAACAGATAATTCTCAAAATGGAAATGAAGCTAGTATTAGTAGGGCTACTGTAAGTGTAGAGCAAACTACGAAAAGGACATGTGCAGATAAGTGGAATGTCACTGGAGGAAGTAAGAAACGAAAAGGGGAATTTGTCAGGCAATACGATAGAAAATACTTGGAGCTTGGTTTTACTGTAGCCCCGTGTAGTGAACAATCGCCACGGCCCTTAGGTTTAGTGTGTTCCCAAATTCTCTCAAATGACGCTGTGAAACCTTCCAAACTTGCTCGTCACTTCCAATCAAAACACAACAATCTTAAAGACAAACCCCTTGAATATTTTGAACGACTACGCTCTAATATGAATGACCAAAAAAAAAACAAACGAAAAAGATGACAACTACCAAAAAATCTTTTCTACGTGCATCCTACCTAATTTTCCTACAAATAGCTAAACCAAAAAAAACTTATACAATTGGGGAAGAGTTAATAAAGCCGTGCATCTTATCTGCGGCTGAACAAATTTTGGGTCCTGAAGCAGCTCGAAAATCTGATGGCATACCACTCTCCAACAATACAGTTCAACGAAGGATTGAAAATATTGCAATGGACATTGAACACCAGGTAATAGAGGAGGTAAAGAAATCACCATATTTTGCTATTCAACTCGATGAGTCAACTGACATGAGTAATTGTGCCATTCTTCTATGTTTCGTGCGCTATAAGGGAAAAACAGATTTTAAGGAAGAACTTCTTTGTTACATTGACTTACCAGGACGTACCACCGGGTCAGAAATATTTAGGCTTCTTAACACGTACTTTAGTGAGAAAGACATAAACCGGGCAAATCGCGTCGGAGTATGTACTGATGGAGCTGCGAGCATGACTAGCTATCGCTTTGGTGTGGCTGCAAAAATTAAAGAAATTGCGCACAAAGAAATACTGTTTACTCACTGCATCATCCACCGAGAGCATTTGGCTTCAAAAAAGCTTTCTCCTGATTTGCAAAACGTGCTTACTAACGCTGTGAAAATTGTTAATGCAATTAGAAGTCGACCTCTGAACTCCAGACTCTTCCAAGCATTGTGTGAAAGTATGGATTCGCAGCACGATCATCTTGTTCTCCATGCAGAAGTAAGATGGCTGTCACGAGGACGAGTTCTTTCTCGCCTATTTGAACTTTGTGAAGAAACAAAACACTCTTTGAGAGAAATAAACTCCCCATTAGCAGAGTTTTTGTTAGATGAGAGTGGTTGAGAAAGCTTGCGTAATTGGCAGATATATTTGGCCGTTTGAACGAGCGTAATACTTCTCTGCAAGGCCCTTTCACGAGTATCTTTGTACTGAGGAAAAAGACTGATGCTTTCAAACAGAAGCTGGCACTTTGGGATAGTCTTGTGCAAAAGGAAGATACAATTATGTTTCCAAT
This sequence comes from Trididemnum clinides, assembly GCA_963675345.1. Taxonomy (NCBI): domain Eukaryota; kingdom Metazoa; phylum Chordata; class Ascidiacea; order Aplousobranchia; family Didemnidae; genus Trididemnum; species Trididemnum clinides. The sequence continues at coordinate 6,863,308 of OY776297.1, forward strand.
TTTAAATGAGTATTTGGCAAGTGCTGATGTTAACTGTAAAGAGTTACTGAGCATTGTAAGTCAACACTTAAAAGAGTTGGCTGACAGTTTTGACCATTATTTTCCAGAACATGAAGATCCTCGACGTGGAAACCTTTGGATCAACAATCCTTTCATCGAAGATGTCAACACATGCGACCTTAATCCCCACGAAAAAGAAAGTCTGATTGAATTATGCTGTGATTCTACTTTGCAGTCCAGATACAAAAAAGAATCATTGTCGCAATTCTGGATATCTCTTAAAAACGAATATTCGTGTCTAACTCACAAAGCAATCAAATTGTTGGTGGTATTTTCAACTAGCTATTTATGCGAGAAATCTTCTTCATCGCTGACTTTAATTAAAACAAAGCAAAGAAATCGGCTGGATGCCAAAGCACAGTTCGGGGTTTCAGAAACTTCTTTTATGCCTCGCTTGGATCGCATACTGACAGCAAAACAGCAGCAAATTTCCCACTAACAATTGATTTTGTATGCAAATGAATTAACATTTCGTTGTTTGAGTTAACTTGATTTCCATTTTGTTGTAATTTTTCGTGCTAAATACATAGCTTATGCCAAAATCTTGCAGTATGTTACGCAACGACAACTTTGGTTAACAGAAAGGTTACAAATATATATTATACTTACTACGGATCTTTTGTTGCCGGTCCGCAAACATTTTTAAAAATTTTTACCGGTCCCCGGAGTAAAAAAGTTGGGAACCACTGCTTTAAAGTACAATCGAAGATTTTTGGCGACAAGAACTTAAAATTCGGATAAAGTTGGCTTAATCATAATTTTAAGCCCGTCTACCATTCAGCACACGATTCCTTTGAGTGCCAATACTTTATGAGTTGAGGAAGTTGTAGGCTACCAATAACTAGCAATTCAAAAAAGCCATAGCACCATAAATGTAATACCAGGCAATACAAAAGTAAAGTTTGACAACTTCCACCTTCTTCGTGAGAGAAATTATTAACGCTAGGCAAAGTGGTAACTTAGGCTTCGAAAGAAAAAACTTCCGGAGATGGAAGGCAAATATTGCAAAAAATATTAGTTCTGAGAGAAAATTTGATCAAAATTACGCGGAATGTTTGGTGAAAAAAAGGTGTACAAGATGAGATGCAGAAACTTTGCCTTATAGTGAAACAAGAAATTGATGCAAAGTTACCTTTTCCAGTCTAAACAGAAGCAAGCAATTTGCACGTTCTATACGTATATTCTTTTGATAATAAAAAATTACTCGAATATACTTGTAAGCGACAAATAAACTTTGATAAAACATTTATTACTCGGGATTCGAATCACTACCTACAAATCTTGTCTCAATAACTCAGTCACTTGTACAATCTACTTAATCAAAACGCCTTGCATGCAAATTGATCAAAATGCCTTCCCTGCAAATTGATCAAAACGCCTTGCCTGAAATTTAATCAAAACGCCTTGCATGCTAAATGATCAAAACGCCTTACCAGCAAATTGATCAAAAATCCTTTCTGAAATTAATCAAAACGCCTTGCGTGCAAATTAATCAAAACTACTTGCCTGCAAATTAATCAAAGCTACTTGCGTGCAAATAAAGCGCGCCTTTTCTGTTTCAAACTGTAATTAGCACTGACGTAATGAATTTGTTTTGGTGTTATTGATCAAAATAGCTTTTAGTGTGTTGAGTCGAGCAGTGTTTAATTTCAAAGTGTTACTTTAGTTACAGTTTCTTATATTCAATTACGATAGCAGGATAGCATTTGTCTAATAATGATTTATTTTACCCTGTCTTTGTTTGTTCATATGGAACAATGGTTACGTAAAATGTTAATTTACAACACAAAATTGTCAAATCTACCAAAGTGACTGCTGGAAATTACTAGTAAGTAAGATACTGTGTTCATCTCACATCTACGTATACTATTCAGCGCGATTCTGTCTGTATCTCTGTTTTAACTTCTCTGAAACTGCTAAAAGTACAAGCATCAAACTTGGCACGATTGATCACCACCCCTGGTGAGTGTCATAAGGGGGTTCGTGACGTCACGATGACGTCATAATTAAATATATATTTTTTTAGAATTTGCATTACTTGAGAGAGGACAACCGCTTTTTGCTCAAATGAAAGTCAGCGGATCTTTTGTTGAAAGCCCCCGCCACTTGCAATAGGCGCCTATTTAGTGTACACTGGAGGGGGAGGCCAGGTATGTGAACGTATAGTAGAGTGTACACTGGGGGTGCAATTATCAGGAATTGCTTGCCTTACTGAAAAACCCCTTCAGTGTACACTTAATAGGCGCCTATTGCAAGTGGAGGGGGCTTCCTACAAAAGATCCAAATCAGCTTCCGACTTAACATATTACAAAAACTTTCGTTTGTTTGGGTTCTAAAAGGACGTCACAATCGACGCTTAATTGTACAATTTTTTTTTGTTCTTTCTCAAAAAGTACAGGGTGGGGCAGCAAAACCAGGAATATCTAAAAATTAGTTTTGTTATATTCGTGAATGTGATAATAACACTTTCCATATTCATTGTATTTGAATCAATTGTCTCTTATTGTCCTTATGCACTTGGGTTACCTTCATATCGATGTCAGTTTTGTTGTTTGTGAAAATATACTATACTCTTATGTTACTTGTATATTTGATTTTCTAAGTTTTGCTGCCCCACCCAATACTGATAGCAGAAACGCAATTAAAAGCTGTTTCAGGAGATATTAATAAAGTGCTTTTGATAAAAGCAACTTCACAACAATTAAAGCCTGTTTGACTATGCTACAAGCAATTCTTTATTTAAGCACTTTAAACTCTCCAGGCATTTTTCTTCTCTTTTTTCTTTTCATGCTTAAAAGTGGCTCTATGTTGTCACAATATGTCTTGTACGATTAATACAAGTCTTTTGCTGATGCAGATCATAATATGAAGATATTTTCAAAAATTGCAACCTTTTTACAAAATCACAACTAATATCTGACCTCATGTTTCAACTGATTTTCAAACTTTCTACAACAAATTAAAGATTTTTTTAAGGCGATTCTGATAGTGCGTAATAGGTGCAATTAATGTTTGTTTCTTTACTGAAAAATCTAAACTTTAAGACCTGTGGTGTAACTTTTTACTCCTACTGAAAAGTGGTAAGCAGAATAAAAACAGGTGACTTTAATTCAAAAACATAAGGTACTAACAATTAATAACCTTTGAAAGCTCAGGAAATTTGTTTTCTAGCAATATGTGACTTTAATTACTAAAGGCTAAGAATTAGTTTATAATGGCTGATGAAATACTGTTTGCCATACATTATGTCCCATTTTTGGTTGAACAATTATCCTACTTGACCTAACAAACTGACAATTGTTAGACAAAGTTTGTTCTTTGGTACATTTTGACTACTTTTCTTCACAAGCATGGTTCTTTTGCATTATCTGTCGACGTTTTCAAAAAAATCCATCTAAAGCTGAAGTCTTTAAATGTTTATGAAATATAATCTACCGGTTGAAAAACACCAAATTTTGTAGTCTGCACTTAACAAAATTGCAATTTCTAGACAAACTGAGTCCTTTGGTACATTTTGTCAATTCATTCTCGATAGCATGGATCTTTTGCATTATCCATCAAATTATTTAAAAAGATTCATCGAAAAATGAAGTTTACAAATTTTAATATGTAGCCTACTCCAAGCAAAACACTTTGTGATCACCCAAGAAAAAGACGATGGCGTAAAAATTGTCCTTTCGTATATTTTGCAGCAAAGCGTTACTGTCGAACTACATTTGATCTAAATGTTGAAGCAATTTCTTTTGCAATTGGGCAAGGCTGGCCCAGCAGCCAGCTAAGTTGATATTCTTGACCTCGACATTATTCATGGAGGCTCCCGCTACTGATACAACTTAACTGTGAGTGCTTCATTTTGGGGTAGTTTGCTCTTCGCGTGGCGGCATTTATGCCAGGGCCAAGAAGCATGCACGCAGTCAAGAGACGTTGGTTCATAGTAATTCGCCTACAGCAGGGGTTCCCAAACTGGGGTACATTTCGGCTTTTCAAGGGATACATTAGTTTAAGTATAAGGATGTTCTTTCCATTACGTTATGCAAGGTTAGTTTAATGGTTTGAAGATTCACGTCGACATAAATCTTTAAACGATATTCTTTCCATGACTTCTAATCTGCCTCAAAATATTTTTGATCACTTGATGTCAACAATTTAAAGACCTGAGTTAAAGAACTCCTTGAGAAGTCACATTTTTAGCGAAGTACAAGCTTTAACTACAGTAACTACGAAGTTCACTTTCGCTGTTCACATGACTTATTTTGTCCAATCACAGCACGCAAGACAAAACAGCTGATTGATTGCTACGAGAACCGTAATTACGAAAGCTAGAAAGCAAATACAGTCATCCCCGCTTATTAAAACAATATTCACGTCTCTTCGCCATTTTGAAAATAAAATCTACAGAACACCAGTTGTCTTGCCAATCGATTACAGCCAGGGATGTGGAAGCGGTTATTTTTCAACCGCTTCCGCTTCCACTAACAAAAAACGAAAAAACGACCGTTGACGATTTTTTTTACTTTTGTGGGTCTGTAGCCTGCCTTCTCCTACACCTCATCATTTGGAGTGGACAAAAACCTTTATTTATTGCTATTACTTTATCAACATCGCTTAAGCTTATTGTTCCGAACTACTCTGTGTTTCTTTTTCTTAGATATTAGAACTCGTGTGGAATGTAGAACTGTGCTTTTCAATCTTTTTGTCATCGCGGAACTCCTAATGTACTTTCGCGTTTGTCACGGAACTCCCCACTAACAAAAATTTAGAAATCACGAATTGATTGCAAGAAAATCAAATATTTCGTTACTACAATTCAAAATGTAATTAAACACTTCAACAAATAGACAGTTATTACAAGTTCCTTCACTACTTACAACTACTTTTACAACAGTCAACGTAATGCTTTTCAGATCTAAACCGTATGACCACATATTAGAGCTCCCGACAATAACCTATCGTCACAACAACAAATTACATCGTATAGCGCTGATTTTCCCTCTCTATCCTCAACTAACTCTGACTTTGAGTTACGAGTAACTTTAACTCTAATCATCATTACGAACCTTCTGTCTATCCCCAAAACGCATACTGACTCCGATCATTTTGGATAGTGAAGTGCGAAATTTCTGTCGTATATATAGTAAATACATGAAAAACGAGCAAAATTGAACTGCACCAATCAATAGCCGCCTCAACGTGGTGGTGCGGTCCCCAACCCGTTTGGGTTGGGTCAAAATGGCTGTTGGCCTTCCTGAGGGTCCCAGGTACCATGGCTACTATCCTTGCACAAACCATTTTTTCGCCGTGCAGCCCCCTGAACGACCGCAGAAGAGTAGAACGCACCCTCTTTAAAATCGGCTTGTCTTTTACTGCCTTTCTCTTGCCCGTATTCTCATTTTTCTCCTTCTCGTGATTAGCGGCAACGTTCCTCCTAACCCTTCTCTCGTCTTTCCCCGTTCAGTGTGCGATGGAAATGTGACCTGGCGGGGTAGGTCAGTGCAATGCTGCACGTGCTCTGATTGGGTTCATTTAAAGTGCTCACTACTCTCCTTTTGTAGACTCAGAATTCTTGGAGCTCTCACTCCTGGAGCTGCCCTCCCTGCTGCGTCCCTGCATTTTTTGGAGATCCCACACCTACCAGCACCGTGACTTCCTCCTCGGACTTCTCCAGCTTGTATATCTCCACTGCTCAATCTGGCCCATCTGGCCTCCTGCTAATGCAGCACTCGCACCCCACCCTCGTCTTCAAATCTCTTATCCTTTCTCCGCCCACTTTGTATCTTGTTCCTTTGCACCCTCACCACGGCCTCATACTCCTGGCTGTTTTTCTTTACCTACTGCTTCCTCTTTCCCTTCCTAACTCCCTCAGGGTTCTTTAATGGAATGCTGGGGGTCTCCAAGCCAGGAGCACTAGTAGTATGTAATATACATTTCGACCCGGATTTTGTGGTGCAATTGTGGTGCGCTACGTCATTTCCGAACGTGCTGATACGTCATTTCCGAACGTGTTGATACATAAACTTGGAAGTGCATTTTACTTGTAACGTTGTTTGGATTTAACAATTGAAAATATTTTACTTGTTTTGTGAATTTGTTTGAATTCTTTTTGTTTGTTTGAGTTCTTTTTAGGAATAGTTTTATTTGTTTTTGAAAACGTTGTTTCTTGTTTTTAGGAATGATTAGGTATATTTGGTTTGGAAATGTTTTTATTTGTTTGATTTGTTTTTGAAAGTGTTGTTTTTTGTTTCTAGGAATGATTAGGTATATTTGTTTTTGGAAATGTTTTTATTGGTTTTGTGATTTTATTTGTTTGAGTTCTTTTTAGGAATGCTTTGAAAATGTTGTTGTTTTTGGAATCTTTTTGGAAATGATTTCATTTATTTTTGAAAATGACCTAATTTGTTGTACCCTCGCTTCAGAATACCCCCACTTCAAAAGTTCTCCAATTAATTTCACTTTGGTTTTCAACTCGTTAACGATCTTTTGTCTTACTGTAAACACAGTTTTGTAAAGCGGAAACATTAACTTTTAGGTCGTGACTGAAGCCTTTGATACTAAATCATAAACAGCAGTGCTGGTAAGTAGCAGTTGTTAGTGCATTTCTCCCCACCCCATTTTTCACGTTTTCGAGAAGATTGTTATTCTAGTGGTAACTTTGCATTATACTGACTTTTTAATTTGCTGTCATCATTAAGTCACTAAGTACCGTAAGTAAGTAAGTAAGTAAGTATTATCATTGAGTCACTAAGTACCGTTATAATAGTGATAACTTCTTGACAGAAGCAATTTATTTTTACATACTACAAGTCTATAATTGGAATAATCACCAATATAGCTCAAACGGATTTAATTTGAGTTCTATTTATTGTTGACCAACTTGTACCGTATTCTGTAAAACAAATTTCAAGCTATTAAAATACGAAACTACACTTTAAATGGAAATTACAATCGCGTCATTGAATCGGAATTATTCGGAAAATATAGAGAGGATTTTAACATGGAACAGGAAAATAGATGACATTATACAATAACTAACTGGCGTCGTCCCCAGGGCCCTCATTAGTTACGACGCGGTTAAGTATTTCGATTCAGCCGGTCAAGCTGTCTTCACCCATCGGGGTCTTGTATGAAAAGAAACAAAACATTTTTGTTTTTTATGCATTTCCATAATACCAGTACACGAAATAGTGATTATCTTTTTCTCTTCATTTAAACTGGTGATACTCACAAAGTAAAAATGCTGTCACACATTATCTTTAATACTTTTAAAAAGTGTAACCGGGGAATGGAAACATAGTCAAAAATGATGGTGTAGGCAAAATGGTGGTTGTTTTCACAATTACAGAAATAAACTATTTAGTCGTAAGCTTATTTTTCGATTTGATGCGCGCCATTTTGTATTTATATTTGTGATATTAAATTTTTTGACTGCACTATTCGTCTTGTTCTGGCATTGCGACAAAATCGGCTATACCTGTGCTCAAAGTAATTTACCACATTTTAGTGGGAGCCCATCAGGCCGAGTTGTTTTTAAACAAAATATTCTCTTTAAATTCAGTTTTACAAATTGTTTTGTTTATGGTGTAGCGGCTCACTGTCTTTGACTCCGGGCTGAGATATCAAAACCACGAAATGTTTGAAACAAATTTATATTTTGAAAGTCTTTTACTAACTTGAATGTCCAATCTTCACTGACAAAATCTTGAATTGATTAAAAAGATGCAAAACTAAACTACATCAACTACTAATTTGCCGACGGGTGCACAAAAAAATTACAAATGTGATAAAAAAGGCAAAATAATCAACAAAGTAAATTAAAATGAGGTGATGTTACGCAACTTAAAGGTAAAGTATAAAATTAACGCATGAATAAATTTAAAATATAAAATCTGTAAATACAATGTAATAATTTCAAATAATATACATGATGATATACAGTGTGTCCAAAAAGTCACTACCATTCAAAATATCCATGCATTTTCCATATTTTTGGACACACTGTATATCTTCATGTATATTATTTGAAATTATTACATTGTATTTACAGATTTTATATTTTGAAAAGATCAAAAACGTTTGAAATGTTTATTATTTATTAAAGTCGCTTGCAGTTTTAACTATTAGCAAAGATTCATTTAGAAATAAGATTTAATTGTTCAGAATACCCCATCTCTGTGGTTTTTAGCAAACAACGAAAAATCAAAAGAATTGGATTAATAATTTCTATTTGCGGTAGAGGGTGCACACTCACTTTAGTAAGAATAAAGAACAATTTTTTGTGTTTTGTTTTTCTAATGTTCTATAAATAATGTTAGATTCATAGCTTATTGCTACGTAGATGAGCTAGGTAAACTGTGAAAAATATGAATTTTATGTTAATGTCGTACAAATAATGTTAAAAGTTGTGTTTATTTCTATGTAGGTGAGCTAGGTATACTGTGAAAACCATGAATTTTGTGTTAATGTCCTTAAAATATTGTTAAAAGTTGTGCTTATTTCTATGTAGGTGAGCTAACCAGATTGTAAAAAACATGAATTTTATGTTGGTGGATTTAAAATTCGCTAATTTCTAGATGAAATCTTAAAACAGCGTGATGATAGGATACAATTTTGGTTTCTAGTTGTATAAAAAATGAATGTAAATTCGATGCGTGGTGAATGTTTTGTGATTTGCACACAATTAAAGCTAAATCTTCTCGGTTTTGCGATGAAAAGTATCAGTGTGATTTAAGTGAAGTGTGGTGTTTAACCCTCAGCAGGTACCATGAGATTTAATTCTTCATTTAGTACCATGGGGTCCAATGGACCCCAGTGCTTAAAATTGTTCGAAACTGTTTAAAATAGAGTGCCAATGCTTATAGAAACGAGGAAAATGACATAATTCATCAGTATCCTTTCAATTTCTTAGGATAAAGCACAAAAAATTTTTAAAAAATCAGTTTTATTCATGAATAGCTACAGCGAATAAAAAATGGTAAAAATAGGAACACTTTTTAATTGAAACTTCTGGTCATGGAAATATTCGGACAGGATTTAGTCAAACTTCGGGATACCATGTAGTGCACAGAGTCACGCTATGACTTGTACATATATGTGTTTTGCAATCAACACAAACAGCTTTAGTTTTTCTGTCCGATTTCCTAGGACATTGTGCACATCTGGCTTTCAGACCCGTTTGTGTTGGGCTCTCTGCGGAATTTACATCGCGTTCTTCAGCTGCATGACCTTTCACGTTGAAAAAATATATGATAAACATAGATATCATAAATACAATGTAATATATTACAATAGACATCATTATAATAAAATACATGTACTTCCCATAAATTTCAGTTGGGTAGTTTCTTTGTAATAATTAATTTAATTTTCCCTGGGGTCCATTAGACCCCATGGTACCTGCTGAGGGTTAAAAGAAAACGATGACGCAGTTTTAAGGAGAACGGAGAGAGTTATGGTGAGAGCCGTGTATGGTCAGAAAATTGCTGACAAAAAGACTGAAGAACAGATGAATATGCTGGGGTTGATAGTAAACCATTTTTGAAGTTTTACATCGATTGTGATTGGTTAAAGGTTTGCTGACGTGATGTTTATGCTTCCGTTTGCATCAGATTTTTGTTGATAGTAAGCTTAATGATTTCGTGATTTTGAAAAATATGAATTTTATGTTGGTGGCTTAAGAATTTGATAGTTTTTACTTAAAACAGTGTTATAATAGGATACAATTTTTGTTTTCTGGTTGTATGAAAAGATATTGTAAATTAGATGCATGGTGAATGTTTACAAGTAAAAGTACAACAATTATTGAAGTAGTCTCCAAACACAATCTCAACACAATAAAGGTTCAATCTTCTTGATTCAATAATATTCAATAGTGATTAAAAACTGCTGAATTAAAACAAGCTTCTTTGTTGTGATCTTTTCAAAATGTTTCTACCACTGTATTAATGATTTTACTACCTTACTGTCATATGTGAAGCAATCTTGTCTTAATTTACCTAAAGATCTCCTTAAGCTACTGAAATTTTAATCTAAATGGTGTAAAACTAACGGCTAGCGGTACAAGTTTTTGATTGAAATTGTGTCAAATTAAATATTTTGTCTAAGCTATGCTTTATTAAAAGCCTCTAGCTTCTTATTGGTCACCAACTGCACTGAAGAGACCTGATAGGTCGAAACAGTGTCACTGTCTGCAGTTTGCTAAATATTTTTCCTTCCACCAAGTTCTTTTGGAAGTAAACTCGCAACGTCACTGCATGTGATTTTTCTCCAGCAAACCTGATAATCTAGAAAACTGTTGGTTATTTTCCTCTAAAACTAACGACTAGTCGTAATAAACGTAGATGTTTTGATTGAAATACCTGTATGATCTAGAAAAACTGTATATTATTTTCTTCTGTAAGCCTACAACTAGTGATGAACGAGCAGATTTTTCTCCTTCAACATCTGTCTTTCGTCATACTGGTAACTACATTTACATTCCTCCAAGATTGCATCTATCGCTTGTTCTAAAATCTATACTCCTCCATAATTTATCTGCAGTTAGTTCAGAACTATTGATTGTAAATTATTTTCTTATGTACATTTTCAGCTAGCGATAGACACGCAAATTTTTTCTCATTCAACATCTGTCTTTCATCATACTGGTAGCTACATCTATGCTACGCAACATTGTATCTGCGGTTAGTTCTAAAATCTATACTCCCTCAACATTGTATCTTCCCCTAGTTTTTCTGAAATCCATACTCCTCCAAGATTGTATCTGTTGTTAGTTTTGAACTAGTGGTTGTAATAATATTCTTAATTATTTTCTGTTTGTTTTCAGTTAGTGGTAAACATGCAAACTTTTCCCTGAAACATCTGTCTTTCATCTCACTGGTAACTACGTCTATACTGTATTTTTAAGATTTTCTTTCTCCAAGATTGTATTGTAATAGGACTGAATCCATTGCCTGCATACTGAAATAGATGTAGATTAATTCTAACCAACTGCAGAACTGCTATCAAGATAACCCCATCGAGTAAAATATCTCCAATGGAAGAGCGAAGACACAACTTTTTAAGGGGATCAAAAGGAGAAATCGATCAAAGGTTATATGATTTTATAAAAAAATTTCAAGAAGTGAACAATTACGCGCGATTAATGCTTACGCTCGAAAGGAAGTTGTTTATGATTTAGTATCAAAGGCTTCAGTCACGACCTAAAAGTTAATGTTTCCGCTTTACAAAACTGTGTTTACAGTAAGACAAAAGATCGTTAACGAGTTGAAAACCAAAGTGAAATTAATTGGAGAACTTTTGAAGTGGGGGTATTCTGAAGCGAGGGTACAACAAATTAGGTCATTTTCAAAAATAAATGAAATCATTTCCAAAAAGATTCCAAAAACAACAACATTTTCAAAGCATTCCTAAAAAGAACTCAAACAAATAAAATCACAAAACCAATAAAAACATTTCCAAAAACAAATATACCTAATCATTCCTAGAAACAAAAACAACACTTTCAAAAACAAATCAAACAAATAAAAACATTTCCAAACCAAATATACCTAATCATTCCTAAAAACAAGAAACAACGTTTTCAAAAACAAATAAAACTATTCCTAAAAAGAACTCAAACAAACAAAAAGAATTCAAACAAATTCACAAAACAAGTAAAATATTTTCAATTGTTAAATCCAAACAACGTTACAAGTAAAATGCACTTCCAAGTTTATGTATCAACACGTTCGGAAATGACGTATCAGCACGTTCGGAAATGACGTAGCGCACCACAATTGCACCACAAAATCCGGGTCGAAATGTATATTACATACTACTAGCACTGAACTGCTACACCTTATTTCGTCTCATCCCGTTGACCTTATTTGTATCTAGGAATGTAATCTTAATTTATCTTCCTCTTTCTGGATCCCTGGATTCTCTGCTCTGCGATCCGGTGGCACCTATTTGTAATCTGGTATTTTTTCTATTGATGTCACAGACTCTAGTGGCGGCGTCATCATTTTCATCAAGCAGGGCTTATGCTTCTCTGAACTTTCTACTTCCTCTCTTTCTTCGCTTGACCCCTACTCTGATGATGTAGAGGCCAACATTTCTCTACACGACTCCTCCTCGCTCTCATTTCTTAATGTTTATGCTCTCCCTATTCGCTCTTCTTTGAAGGATAGCAGAACCAATTTCTTTTCTGCCTCCATTCTTCCCTCCTACGTGGAAGTGGAAGCGGTAGAACTTTCGAGCTTCCGCTTCCTCATCCCTGATTACAGCACAAATCAATGATCTGCGATGAAACAGTTGAATTATGAACTAGGTTAGCAGCGTAACTAGGTAATAAACCGTCCAAAGCAAGACAAAAGGTGTGAGTTGTTAAGCGGGGTTTTGGGTTTACAGAGCGGGATTTTTATTACAGGAATAAATGTATTAATTCTGGACCGGACAACTTTGGGCTCATTAAGTGGTAAGACTTATTAACCGTGGGCTTAATAAGCGGGAACTACTGTATAGATAATAATTGGAAAAAATGAAAAGAAAGCCTAAAATGCGAACTGGAAAAAAACTGAAGACTGCATAAATTTCAGTGGTAGCCTAAGCCCACCTTAGGATAAGAGTGAAAAGATTTAACTTGAGATTGAAATAGGTTTGCAATGTTTTTCAAAACTTCAATTTTCTTTTTTCAAAAACTTAATTTTGTGATTTATGTAGTTCTTTAATTCAGGTCATCATTTGCATTTAGGTTCAGTGTGCAATGTAAATCGCTTAACGATTTGCTAATCGCGCTGCTGAGTTCAAAACTTCTTTTGTTTAACTTAAAATCTTTGCCTATTATCTGACTTTCTAAAAGTGGATCGGAAAGTGGATTCGCAATTCAACTTGACTAGTCTACAAATGTAACAAACTGTGTTCTGTACAGATGTAACAAATGGTGAACTCTTTTTTTAAGCAACATGGTTTAAAATGGGAAAATCTAAAGGGCTGCAGAACGGATGGGGGCCCCAGCAATGTTAGGACTGGTTTTAGAGCTCGTGTCATGGAAGTAGCTCGTCATGTGATATTTTTGCACTGCATGATCCACCAGTTTGCATTGTCATGCAAAGTCCTTCCTGCTAAACTCTTCGACGTTTTATAACTAGTGATTAAGATGGTCAACAATGTGAAAGGGAGTGCGCTGAGCAGCCATTTGTTTAAAATCCTCTGTGAAGATTTAAGTGCTGATCACAGTGTACTTCTATTCCACAGTAATGTGCGTTGGCTTTCCAGAGAAAATGTTACTAAACGTGTGTATGATCTTAGTAAAGAATTACTGGGATTGCTTCAACAATTGTGAAAATTTTGTCACTTCCTTGAGGGATGATTTTTTATTTTGATCCTTGTCAATCTTGTTAATATTTTTGAAGCTCATAATACGCAAAACAAGTTTCTCCAAGGTAAAGACCTTACAGTATGCGAGTTCATTGCTAAAGTCAAAACATTTCTGGCGAAACTTTGGTTGTGGAGGAAAAACATTTGCTCTGGCACCTTTTTCATGCTTAGCAATGTAACAAAGTTTCTGTGTCAAAATCCCCAATTTGAGATCACAAAGTTTTTTGAATTGGTCACTGAACATCTTATGAAGTTGGAAAAAGAAATTGACGACTATTTTTGAAGCCTTTGTGAAAACGAAGCTGCATATCTGCGGAATTCTTTCACCACGAACGCTCAGACACTACAGTCTGGGATAGGTATGCAAGAGGAACTGATTGAACTCCCAACATGATGGCTTTGCACGCGATGTGTACTCTGAGAGAAATTTAAGAGATTTTTGATTTATCATGTGCAACTCGTACAAAAGTATTGCGAAACCGGCCATTCAAGCATCGTTGCTGTTTCCATCAACGTGGTTGTGTAAGTCGACATTTTTAGTGCTGCTTAGAATCGTATCAAAATACAGCTCACAGCTCAAAACAGCTTAACATGATCTTCGTTCTGCTGTTGCTAATGTTCTTATTTAACTCCCGCCTCAGTTTCAATCTCTTTCCAACTTTTCTTGGGGTCATCTTCGACCGCAATCTTTGCTTTTCTAAATATGTTTTTTTGCTGAAGGCCAAGTTTTTTCCACGTCTCAAGGCCTTACGCTGTATCTCTGCTTCCTCATGGGGCCACTCTAAGGAGTTCCTCTCTCTTCTGTATAAAGCTTTTCTCCGGCCACTTCTCACTTATGCTTCATCCGGATGGGTTCCTTTCTTAAACGTTACCAATATCACCAAATTGGAACGCCTCCACCGAGCGGCTAGTTGCGCCATCACCGGCTGCCTCTCGTTCTCCGCTATCCCACTTCTTTTTTCCGCGGCTTCTTTACCTGTCCTACGAGTAGCCCTGACTTATTTCACTCTGTCATCTTTTAATAGAACTCTTCGTCTCCTAACCTCCTTCCCCATTTCAGGTTTGGCCAGACTTGGAGTGAAACCAAGATTCAGCAGATTATCCTGAAGAACTTTTCATCCACTCACCCGTTTATGCTACCTTTAACTTCTCCTAGGGAGGCTCTTCTTGCTTTCCCTACCTCACCTCCTTGGAACCTTTCTTTGTTCAATGTGGAGTCTACCCTTTCCTCTCCATGATCCCGCTTTGATCCCCCTCTCTCTCGCCAAAGTGCTCACCTTGACTCTCTCCCACTTTATGATCTGGTGCTTTGGACAGACGGCTCTGTTCCATTTCCTTTTGGCAAGGGCTGCTCTGGCATACTTGCCAACTGCTATCTCTGTGGCACTGAGGCCACTTTTTCCTTTTTAGCAGGCCCAGTATACTCAAGTTCTTCCGCTGAAGCCTGCGCCATTCTGTACGCTCTTTTTACTGGTCGCGGCAGTACCAACAAGTCTGTCACTTCTCTTCTCCTCCAATCTGACTCTCGCTCTGTCCTCATCACCTTGTCCTTTCCTCCATCTTTCTTTCTACCTCAATCTCTCTGGCAGATCTGGCAGAAACTGTCTTCTCTCTGCTCCTGTTCTATCAGGCTGCAATGGCTCCCCGGATACTCGTTTCTCCCGGGGAATGACGCGGTTGATGAGCTGGCCAGACGGGGAGCGCTACTCGTGCCCTCTGCAATTCCTTGTTCTCTCTCTCCTCTTATCTCTCGTATACACTCTTCTCTTTTCTCGGACTGGAGGCATACTGTCTAATCTAAATTCTTCGATATGCAGGTTCCCTCAATTTTCACCGAGGAACTTGTGCTCGCTCGTCAAGCTCGCTGTGTTCTCTCTCGTCTCCGCCGCAACGGACACAGCCTGCTGTTAAGCTCCTATCTTCTTAGGATTGGCAGAATTGAGAATCCTTCCTGCAGCGCATGCGGACACTCGTCCCAGGACATCTCTTATCTCATTCTGAACTGTCCAGCTACGGACTCTTTGCGCCGCTCACTCTGTGACGACTCTCTGTCTCTCTACGACCTCTGGTCCAAGCCCAAGGGAGTTGCCCGGCTTCTGGGGCTGCATGGTCTTCCGCCATGCTCCCATCTCTCGGAAGGGATAGGATAACAACTGTAATATTCCGACACACAGTCTAATAAAGCGAAGTCTATTTACAGCTCGACATAACAAGAATAATGAACCGACGAATTCATAGTGCAAACTCAGTCTTGGTTATGACGTCATAGCAGCACATTACAAAATGTTACACCTCCCTTCTAAAGCAGAGATAACAAACGGTTTGTCACAAGCATAATTATGACACCACAAAATCTTTATACTTGGCAGGAAATTTGAATGGCCTTCCATAGCGAGATGTTGATCCGTGCGGTGATTCAGAAGTAAAATTAAACAATCGAGTATCACTACCACGTATTGGCGAATCAGTTTGATAATTGAAAACGTTTGAGTTTTGCACCGGTCTATTACCTTGATAGCAATGAGATAAGTGGCACTTATTAAATACAGGAGGCTTCAAATCAGTTTTATAGAGGTGGCGGCGATTTCTACGCAGTACGCCGTGTTCATTACGCACCACATACGAACGAGGTTCATTACGCACATGGGAAATAACAGATTTGTTCCACATCTTGTTTTTACGATAACATACACCATCTTCTTCCCGCAACGGAGGTAATGATTTCGAATTAGCCCGATCATAATAATATTTTTTGTGAGAATGCAACTTTGTTGAATCAGCACTTTTTTGCCAATTTGTCAACAAATTGCCAATTTTAAGAAAACGCTCGTTTAAAATATCGTGAGATGCACCACCAAGTAAACAGCGCAACTGTAGCGATCACCCTGGTAATGCCTCCTCTTCCACGCCAAACACTTTAAATGTCACCAATGTTTCTCATTCATCATTCAGTAATTTTAGAAGCTTCTCACCGTCACAGATTCACAGTCCATCGTCCAGTGATGCAAGTGCAACAATTGATCCGAATCCAGCAACCAACAGCATGTCTGTTCAGGTTCGTCACGATTTAGATATCGGGAATCACGTTAATACCGTTCAATCCATGACTAGTGCGCTGCGGCTTGAACTTCTGACTAATGCGTACTCGCCTCCAAGTGACTACGCTTTTCGACTAGATTCTAAAGGAAGCAGATGTTTTTAACATTCATGGTTACAAAAGTATCAGTGGCTGGCGTATTCTCCTCTCCTAAGAGGCCCCATGTGCAAAGTATGTGTTGTCTTTCCTCAGCCTGTTCATCGTGATTTTACTGGCGCATTCATCAGTGCCCCCTGCATAAAGTATAATGATTTTCATAATTGTGCTAAAAAGCATGTAAGTAGTGCTTGGCACCGTCAATCTCAGGAGGATGCTACGAGGTTTCTCAACATTGTGCTACATCCTGAACGTCGCGTGGACAGTTTGTTGGACAATGCTTTCAATGCCACTGTCTTTAGCAACCGTGCAAAATTAGAACCGATTTTGTCAAGTATTATTTTTTGTGGTACCCACGACATTGCGTTAAGAGGCAAAGACTCCAAGTCTGGTAATGATTTATTGGATTTTAGAATTGAAGCCGGTGATGCAATTTTAAAAGAACATATGGAGAAAGCAAGTGGCAATGCTAAGTATGCATTGCCCAAGATTCAAAATGAGCTAATCAATCTATGTGAAGAAACCGTAAGAGGTGAGATTGTTGCTTTGGCAAACAATTCCGTTGGCTTCTCAATATTAGCCGATGAGACTGCCGATATTTCAGGAACGGAGCAATTGGTGATTGGAGTGAGGTTCTTCGACGAAAAAAATCTGCTTATTCGTGAGGAGTTTCTTGGTTTCACGCCTTTGAAGGAAATGGACGCAGAAACGATTGCAGAGACAATAATAGATCAGTGCAATAAGTATGGTCTAAATTTAAACAAGCTACGTGGTCAGGGATATGATGGCTGCTCCACTATGGCTGGCAAAGAATAAGGAGTGCAGGTACGCATTAGAAGCGATTATCCGTTAGCAGTGTTTGTCCATTGTTCAGCCCATTGTCTCAATTTTGTGGTCAACGATCTGAATGCAGTTGTGGATGTCCGGAACACCATTGGAACGGTGAAAACCATTATAAAATTTTTCAGAGAGAGCTCGAAACGAAGACCCCTTGTACCGAACACGCCATTGCTATGTGAAACAAGGTGGAGCGCCAAATATAAAAGCATAAGATTCTTTGCGGAATATTTCACTGAAATCCACAAACAACTGAAACATTTAGCGCTGCACGATTCCAACGCATATGGGCGGCAGAATGCGCACAATTTGCGGACCGTTTCTGAAAAACCCGTATTTATAGTAACTCTGCATGTCACTGCCCAGTATTCGCCAATTTTGGAGCCCATCACCCAAGCCCTTCAGTCAGTTTATGTGGACATGCTATGCGTCAAGCAACACGTCGACAAACTTTTATTGTTATTTGACAATCATCGAAAAAATGCAGAAAAATATTTCGCCGAGGACATTTATGCACCATCGTTAACTACAGCCGAAGAAATTGGTGTCACCGTATCACTTTCACGGCAGTGTGACCGTCAAGTGCACCGAGCGAATATTGGTGGTACCACTGAAGAGTACTATCGCCGCTACATTTACGTCCCTTACATGGACTCCCTAATTCAGTCTTTAAAAAGCCGCTTCTCAGAAACCAACACATCTGCATTTACGTTATACAAGCTGCATCCAGCCCAGTTGGAAAAAGCTAACCGTTCAGAGTATAAAGCACTGGTCCAAACCATACAACAATTCTACAGCTTTGACAATTTTGAACAGGAGGCCATGTCATGGTATGACATGCAGAAACAAGAACTACTTTCTCAGTCTGAAAATCTAGAAGAACTGGATTTCATAGACTTGGTGCGACATATAGAAATTTATGCTGCCATACGTCAAGCGTTTATAACCTTGCTGACTCTGCCTGCCACTACTTGCACAGTAGAAAGATTATTTAGCACATTAAGAAGGGTCAAAACATGGCTAAGAACGACCATGTCTGATGACCGATTATCCGGACTGTGCTTGATGAGTGTCCATAGAAGCCGAATAAATTTAGACAAAAAGTCATTCATGCTAAAAGTCATTGACAAATATGGTAAAGACCTACGTAGACTTCACTTTCTGTTCAAAAACTGATTAATTATTAAATTCGTTTCTACTGCATTTTTCATGCAATATGTTATGTGTTGCTTAATACTATCGTTTTTCAGAATTGGCAAAGAGAGTCAGCTGACTCCCCTCCCACACCCATCATGTCATACTACTCGTTTTTGAACATTTCTTTGCATTTTAAAATTCGTGCTATTTTTCCAGGGGGGTCAACTGACCCCCCTTGCCCCTACGTGGTTACGCCCATGTCTCGAATAATCACGCTTCTGGCACCACGTAATATTCCGACACACAGTCTAATAAAGCGAAGTCCATTTACAGCTCGACATAACAAGAATATTGAACTGACGAATTCATAGCGCAAACTTAGTCTTGGTTATGACGTCATAGTAGCACATTACAAAATGTTACACTGAGAATGTTCGCGCACGCACGGTAAATCTTGATGGAGAAAGTATTCGTTCGCTTTCATTCCGGTCCGAAATGTTGGATGATCTTGATGGCACTTGTTCGCGGGCACCATCTGAAAGACACACAGAACAACCAACACTACACGACAACCTAAATGACAATAGCACAAGAAACAAACACACTTCCAAAAAGTGCCACCGATTCATACCTCCAAGCGCTTTAGAGATTATGAAATGTTGCAAGACCAAACCGTAAACTTTTGAAACCTAACCCTATTTTAAATGCCATTGTTTTACAGAAAAGAAAATTTGCGGTGCATTTTTGTTCCGATGGCTTAGGTCTATTATGTAGGGTGA
The DNA here is from genome assembly GCA_963675345.1 of Trididemnum clinides. Classification (NCBI taxonomy): domain Eukaryota; kingdom Metazoa; phylum Chordata; class Ascidiacea; order Aplousobranchia; family Didemnidae; genus Trididemnum; species Trididemnum clinides. Next base: position 6,882,664 of record OY776297.1, read on the forward strand.
CCATATTTTCGTTACCAAAAAGGAGAACATTTTTTGATAATAGTTATTATAATAACTGATAATTATCAGCCCTACAAGTTGTTCTGCAAGGCCGGGAAAATTTTTCTGGACATTAGTTGGGCACTGACCGCTTTTGATAATTAGTACAAATACAGCGGTTTATTTTTTAAATTTATTATTCCAATGAACAAAAAAATGTAAATCGGACAGCTTTTTATGCTTTACACTGTCTACATGCATGTCTAGGCTAAGTTTGCCTTTATTCGCTGCAGAAACAAAAGTTCCGTAGCCACAAGAAATGCATTCTGCTTCCAACTCATCTCGTCCTTTTCTAAAAAATGGATACTTTTGTTGAAGTTCTTCAGTAAACTTTGATTTTCTTTTTGGCTTGCCGCATTTATTTTTTAGCTTTTTGTTTTATTTTTTTAAAATCACAGCAATGATAATTATAAACAGTTCAACTGGAAATATTGTTTAATTTTTAAAAATAAAATAAATATGTACCGGTACCGAAATGGTTTCATTGAAATTAGGTCAATCAACCAGAACAACAAAGCAAAATTTATCTCCGTATCTCCGCTGCGTAAAATACACAAAATGCAGTTTGGAAACTTACTGGTATTTGTACCGCTTTCCATGTAATCTTACTCTTTCAAACCTAAAGCAACAATCAGTATGATGTAGACCGATAGGAAACTCCCTTTTATCATTCCTTACTAGTTAATCTTGTTATCACTTGAACTAATATGTAGTGATATAATTTTTTAATCACAGGGTAAACGAAAAAAGAAAATTTTTGAACGACTTTGGATGACCAGATTAGTTTTTATGAAAAAGGAGGACAAAAAAGGCATTTTTAAACATCCGAGGAGGACCAATTACTTTTTACCAAAAAGGAGGACATGTCCTCCAAAAAGAGGACGTATGGTCACCCTACTATTATGTATGATTTGCAATGTTGCATCCGATAGTGATTTGGTGAGATCAATTGTTTGTTTACGTATTAGGCACATTATATATAAGTGACCGAATACAGTGCTAATTGACTGGTAAAGGCGACGATGCAACTTGTTGGTAGCTTGTGAATTTGTCATTGACTTGGGTCAGTGTTCCCCAAACTGTGTGCCGTGGAAGATTTGAAGGCGTGCCGCGCCTTAACATTTATACAAGTTTTCAGCTAAAATTAAATAAATACTGTCATGAAGTAATGGTCGATAACGAAGGAGATTGTGTTACGTTGGTCGAAAAAGTGATTTCTAGGAAAAAAAGGTCATTACCTTTCTCGCTGTCATCTGGAATGCTATTCGCGATCAATATGAATAGATTCATGTGGCTGGTGTGCCGCAAAATTTGTTTAGCTTTTTTAATGCGCCAACAGACCAAAAAGTTTGGGAAACACTGAGTTGGGTTAAGTTATTTTAGCTTGGCTTCCCTAATTTGTTGCTGCGCAAAGTTACTGCTTCAGTTTTTGAATGTAATTATGCGTGGGTTAATAGACGTACGAGTTGCTTCATGTTTAGTTTGGCAGTGTCTTCTCTTTACTTGATATTCTTTCCTTTATCTTTATTTTTCTCTTCTCTTTCTTTTCCCCCTTTCGTCTTGCGCGGCTCGAACGTTTCACGTTGCTGATTGGTATTGTTTGTGATTTTTATGCAGCACTAGCAGAGGTACCCGGCGTTGCCCGGGTATAGGATAAAAAAGCAACGTCAGTATATGCAATTGGTCAGATGTAAGTTATCCTGGTGATTACTATTCTGACAACACTTGCTTTTTAACCCCTAGAAACTGTTGTCACGTAATATTTGCATTATCGGAGGCTAATCACCTTGAAGAGGAAACAGGTTACAATATCATACCTCAACAGTTACATTAGCATAACCATATTCTATGTAAAAGAGAAGATTATTTGCTTAAAGTTTTGTTTGTAAATCTTGTTATTCAATACAGATAATAAAAACACATTTTTGGATTTTCAAGGAGGCTTTCTCCCCCCTTTTGCCCCCTAATATAGTCGTAAGAGGCTGAAATTTTGGGAAACTTTTTAATTTGGTGTCTTATACATATGGTTTAAATTTCATCTAAATCAGATATATTTGAATTTTCAAAGGGGGTTCTGCCCCCCATAGCTCCCTTAGGGGAGCACTTAAAGGTTCGAGACCACTTCCACAGTATTCCTTGGAAAATTTTACATGACAATACACTTTTACTTATTTTTTGAAGCTTCTTTAACTTTTCTCTCTATAGGTATTTAAATTTTCAAGGGGGCTTTCTGCCCCCTAATAATGATTAAATTTTTACATTGAATAACCATATTTTAATGTGTTTTCATGATTTTTATTTCATCGTACAACAGTACAAATAGGCCTCTAGTAGAGCCCCATAGGCTCGTAGCCCCCCATAGACGAATCTGATCGAAATGAAAATACCGTACTTGGCAGATTTACCCGTCGTTGATCGGGTAAAATGTAAAGACTGATTAAATTGTTACATTGAATAACCATATTTTAATGTGTTTTCATGATTTTTATTTCATCGTACAACAGTACAAATAGGCCTCTAGCAGAGCCCCATAGGCTCGTAGCCCCCCTATAGACGAATCTGATGGAAATGAAAATACCGTACTTCGCTTCCCTGGAAAAAGTTATATTTACCCGACCTACGACGGGTAAATCTGCTGGGGATTATTAAAAGTACAGTCTTGCTCATCACCATCAAATTTGGATTTTTATTTGTCACAAATTTTTTTCTGTTTGTGGTACCTAACAAAAACTTTAAATTTTCAAGGGGGCTTTCTGCCCTCTAATATAGTTGAAAAAGGCTGAAATTTTGGAAAGCTTTCTAATTTAATGTCTTATACATATGGTTTAAATTTCATCTAAATTGAATATATTTGAATTTTCAAAGGGGGGTTTTGCCCCCCATAGCTCCATTAGGGGGGCACTTAGAGGTTCGGAACTACTTCCGTTGTCTTCCTCGGAGAATTTTACATAAGAATACACTTTTAGTTTTTGTGTAAACTTTCTAACCTTTCTTCCTATAGGGAACACACACACACAGACATTCACTTTTATATATATAGATTAGAGACCCTCCTGTGGAAAAAGGGCCGTAGCTCCCTTGGGGGGCGAGGTACGAACTTGGAAATAGGCCCATTGACTCCGCTGGAAAAAAATACATCGGAATGCATGTTTTATTTTTTTCTAGGTGCTCCTAATTTTTTTTCCATAAGGAACAGACAAACAGACTGACAGACAGACAAACAAACAGACTTTGGATTTTATATATTAGATTATCATTTTTTTACGTAGCAGCTTTGTATATACGCCTTCATCTTTTTTGGCATAAGGGGATACATATTTAGCATTAGGTCGAAGGCCTGTGCTACTTATGATGTCATTAATCCATGGTGACATCACAGGCTGGATTACGCCATAACCCAGCCAACACGTGATGGCGGGCAGAGAACAAAAGTTGTAGAACAAGAAGGTGCAAGCGAATTGTAACTGTTTTTAAAACCACGTTAAGCCATTTTGATTAGCAATAACATTGCAGTTGTTGAGTCACTTGACTGTGAAAGAATCAATTCGGCGTAATTGGACGGAAAAGGTGAGAGAAACTTTTATATATATATAGCACGAAGCTTCTCTGACAATCGGGATCTCTGACCAGAAGCAGCCAAAGACCAACAAGTCCGCTACAGCTCCCCTGGCTGCGCTCATGATAGGTAAACTTCCCATACGTCCCGGTTTTTCATGCAGCCAGCCAGCGTAGCTGGAACTACGGTATTGAAACGATTGCCAATGTAAGCAAAGGCAATTTGAAAACTAACTCAAAGTAGCCGAATATTTAGACCGCAAGAGACAGAAAAATAGCAGGACAGCAGGTGATGACCTTTTTTTTTTATTCTTTGGAGAGCGCCTCCATTTAGGGTTGGATAAGACAATTTGGGCCAGAATAAACACAAATTTGGTGGCAAAGGAAGTGGTGACCTTTTTTATTTTTTTTTAAAGGACACCTTTATTTACTGTAAAATAATGTCCGCGCTTCACCTGGTTAGCTATAGGAAAACCTTCTGATCAGGCCTGTTGTTCTGAAGCGTCCCAGTTTTTCATTGCAAAAATATGGTAAGTCTAATGATAGGCATATGTCTGCTTTGTCATTTAGCCCGAGTTGCTTTACAACTGAAAATTTCCCGGTGACAAGAAAACAAGAAATAGAAAAACTTGGCTTGATCATTCAACATACGTTTCCTTTGAGTGCCAATACTTCATGAGTTTGAGGAAGTTGTAAGCTACCAGCACTAGCGATACAAATGCGACAACTGGCAATTTGAACAGTTTGAAGTAAACATTAATACCTTTCCACCTTCTTCTTATGGTAAATTATACAGGCTCGGCGAAATAGTTTTTTGTTTTCCCAATCTTCTTTTATAGTTTGTCCCCTTTCTATTCCAAGGCTGATGCAGCTCTAAATTTGTTATTAGTTGAAACAACAGTTTACCACGTTGTATAAACAACGTGCGATAATGGCTGAAAAAGTTGCTGAGTCTGTTGTTATTTTAATACGTGGCTTACCAGTCGTGACTGCGGAACAGCGATGTTTATGTGTCGTATGACTGCGCGGTTGATCTACAGCAGTCAGTTCGAAAGAAAGAAGCTAGTTTTGAGTTGAATTATAAGCGTTTGAAAAATGATGTGGAATATGATAATGCTGCAAATAATCTTCATTATTGAAATAAATTGAAAGTATGAGTGGCAAAACGAGATGATTTTAACAAATTAGATATGGCTTTCAGATATAGGCTGCGTTGTAGTTCGAGCAAGCATTTTGAAAAATTAATTTTCAAAGCTTCAACATGAGTATTTTTTCATTTCGGAAGATGGTAGCAACGTATGAAATAGTGAAAGAGTGATCATTCCAGTGAAACATGTTGTTTAAAAAAAGGTCCATAATTCCTCCCCCCCTTTACAGACCTAAAATGTGTCACTTTTCTATGCCACTGTTGTTCAACTGCTGGCCCATGGCCGTATGTGGCCCGCAAACAAATTTTAAAATAGCGTTTGGTAATTAGTTAGCAAAGATTGATTTTGCGAACTGAAGATAATTTTAGATTAAAAATGCCCCAAGTGTTTGGAAGCACACTTATGTGATAAGCACATACACGTGTACATTTTCTGTTATTGAATCGCTGACCGTGTGCAGCTTGCTACCACGTAGACATTGGATACCACTTGACATGCAAGCTACAGTGTCAGAAAAGCCTCGAACACGGAAATCCCACTAATCTTCGTAGTAAATTCAATTAATCGTTCAATTATCGTTGCTATCGTTAGTTTTGAACATATGCCTTTATCTTTTTATTCGTCACTTGAAGCGAATTGGCGTACAAGTAGATAAGTTAGTTGTAAAGTGGCCCGCAGAACAAAACCAATCGGACCAACTTGCTATACGAGTCAGACAAACCAATGACCATTCAACTGGTGGACGTGACTGTGAGTCAGAAGCGCTAGTAGGGAGACCATGAGATCTGAAGTCCCCTCTTTTCTATATTGTTTGGAAAAAAATAGCAACTGCATGGTTATTACAAACAAGCAAAAAGTGAAGCCAGGATGTAGGCTTGCAAAGCAAGGGGGTTTGTGGAGTGCCCCTCTGAAAAAATTGTTGTTTGACTTTAAAGCTACCTCTTTTCATTCACCTGAAAAAATATTGTACTCTAAATTCGAAACAGTGTCGCTGTAGTTTGCTAAGTGCACTGCTAGCCTCTATTTTTACGGTACTTTAGGAAATTTGTTTGATTTCCGAAAAAATAAACCAGACAATATGGATATCTGCAAGGGCACAGCCGAGAATAATGGCTGATAAGGGAGCTGAAACTTCCTGTTTATGTCGTTAAAAAAATGTAAGCACTTTAAATCAATGAGAAAGTGTATGGATGCTTGTTGCTTATTAGAAAGCGATTTTGAAATCAGACTTGTCGACGAACAGAGTTTAGTCCCCTTTCAAAAAAACTTTTGATGAGCGTTTTACGTCTATGTTGTCATAGAGAAGTACGTCACTTTCTAAATGTAGTTGAATTTCCGAACGAAAACATGAACCAGACGAGGGGTCTGTTGTGATGACAGCTAAAATGTAGTCTCCTCTTACTCTTGTCAGTAATTACGTAGGCCTATGTCACATTAGTGAAGTTAGTGTCTGTAAACCGTGACTCATGTAAAGTGTCTGAATCATTTTCATTCGAATACCGTCATGAACCAAAAAGCATCAGAGTGAAAAAATAATTTTTCGGTTTGAGTAGAAAATGTGTAAATGATGACAAGATTCAGTTGTTTTGAAAAAAGATAATCGAGCACTATCGTAACCAAATTGTAAATTATGTCGCAGCAATAAATAGCTGAAGAAGTCACATTGAACACTTGGCTCCATTCTACTATTCATTGCATGTGCAAATGTAGTTTTCAGCATTATAGCCGGAATCAGCAGTCTGTAAAACTCTTGGCCGTGGCCCAGCTTTGGGCCTTCTGATTATGTATGGGCGGCCAGGTGGAGCATGCGATTGTGGGCCGCGTGGTGTGTAGAAGCAAAGATAATTAACTCAAAATATTATACAATGGCTTATTAGGGATTACCAGTCCTGTAGTGTCTGACCATCATGACGTCATCGCTATACATGTACATAAAATTTCTGCACAGCTTTCTTCTTCAATCGATCAAATTCTTATCTATTGAAGTGTCTAAATATTAAGTGTCAAAGTGCTGATTTATGTGAGCGAAGTGCGAATCGATAATAAAGAGCAAGCTACAATGTAGTCGTGGTAGACAGCCACAGCATCAGACGTCGGAGCTTCCTTTCCATCCACTCTTGCTGATTAGCCTTAAGAGTTGCCACCTGCATTCGCTACAGTGGCATCAAAAATTATCACGGTTTTGAAAAAGCAGTGAAACAGTACAATTTGAACAAGTGAGAAGTAGCTGAAGCTTTATGGACCTTTAAACCCCTCAAAAGTTTCAAAAAGGGGCTAAAAATTTGTAAAAAGTAGCAATATACCACAAAATCCACTATTGATTTTTGAAAAATTAATTTCTGAGAAAGGCACACTGAAAAATTGATCCCCCAGAAAAAATAAACAAAGGTTTTTAGCTATGTTGCAGACAAAAATGCTTTCGCCATCTCCCCATGCATAACAAAGTAAATGTTACTATTTTTCCTGTAGATGCGCATCTTTTAAAATAGCTTGGCACACTTTCATCCGCTCTCATGGCTGATGTTAAACTCGAATATTATTGTAGAGGCGTTACGGCAAAGCGTAAAACAAAATGGTTTTTAAAATATGCAGAGCAAAATGAATATTCTGGGGACTAACGAAACTTACAGTTTACATGGCTGTTAGGAGTCCAAGCTGAACAACCTTGATAGGCGAGTGGGGTTTACTAGACCAATAGGATATTAACGTACTGAATGCAATTCTACAATAGGCGGCCTTTATTGCCGGAATAGACGCATAGAATGCAAATCTTTCGTAAATACTTGTAGTCTTAAACGCGTGCTCGTGACGTAATATAACGAAAAAAACGCTGGCGATCTAATCTTCAATTCAAAACAGAAACACGTAGCAAAAGAAGACTGATACGCGAACAAGGTTTTTATCCATGTGCTTTTGCAACAAATGAAACGTAAATGCCGCTAAGCAAATAGCAATACTACACGTGATTTATAAATTAGGACCCAATTTAGATTAAAGATTACTTTAGGCCAATACTTGCAACTATTTCAATTAGATCAATTAAAGGGTATCTGTCACAGTTGTTCAATCATACATTACGATAACCAAGTATTAGTAAAACCATTTAGAATTATTGATATTGTGCAACATATAAGTTAAAAGCACAATGTGGCATACCAAATATTTCCAACAGGTTATCACATGCCAGCAGATAGCAATTGAATCAATGTTATTTACTTTCTAAACAGCCTAATACATAATAGTCTAAACATGTAATCACATTAATAGTGAGTAACTTTTTATATTATCTACTGTAAAACCTAACAAACACAACTTAGATATCAAACTCGTATGAGCCGATTTTGCGGTATTCATTCTAAACTATTCTGTTACCAAGGGGAGCGAAACGTCAGGTTTTAACAATGAATTGCCGAAAGAACGACTCTATCTGCTTATAATATTAATATTGAAGTACGTCAATGATAAGACAGTTTGAGTCATTAACCCGTTTTTTCCTAGCCGATACCATATGGAATTACCTAATTTGCCAATAAAAAACAAATACAATAAATTCTTAGCACGAAGTAGCTGTACCAAACTTATTCAAAACATGTTCATTACAGGTATAGAACTCTTAGCTCATGTGTTGGTAAGATTCAAGGTCAGTGTTGCACAAACAGCTGGGCAGTGTAATTGATCGTCCATAGTGCACTATTGAGAAACTTCTTTTTTCGGAAAAAACGAGTTAATTTGCATGTACCATAACAAAAGTAAAGCGGCATAAGAAACTTTTACTACTGTGAAAACGAACCACAAAAACTCTTGTAGCCATTCCTATTTACAGTCATCTTTGCAAAATTTATAACACATACTTTGATAAACACTTCCGACTTCGCCAAAGTTTCTTTTAACCGTCTTTTGGTCTTCTTTCATGAGTAAGAGTAATCCATTTTAGGGTGCAGTTATTGCAATAGATTAATCACAATAGATAAATCAACCCGCGCTAAACCCACTTGAAAGTTAAAGCTTTCGCATGGCACAGCACGATCAAGATGCCAAAAAAGCCCAGATTGCTGGTTTGAGACCTCGATCGATCAAAGAACCAGAATAAGCATTTTACATTTTCTTTGATGCAGTAGAATTAGGTCTGTCCAAAAAGTGGTCAGACTTTTTTTAAAGCTCCTTATTTATAAGAAAGTTATTAATCCTATTTTCTTCAAAATAGTTTTCTTGAAAAGCTGCACATCGTCTTAGGCGTTGCTCCGACTGTTCATAATTGCGCTGGAACTCCGCGATCGAAATGCTTTACAAGTGTTCGATCTCAACCTTCTGAATGTTGTCCATAGTCAAAAAATGTCTTATAAGATCAAGCTTTTAAAACTTGAAAACAAAAAGAAGTTACTAATAGGCCTACTGCAATCAGGCGACTTATGGAGGCTGCGCAACACAATCAAGCTTACTCGTCAAAAATTCTGCCACGGAAATTGGCGTGTCACAGAGCGCCTTATCGTGATGCAGCATCCATTTGGCATCTGAACACTTGGCATTCAGACCAAGATATTTCCTCTGGAGATTTCCTGAAGTTTTTTAAAGGTTTTAGTGACATTTATTCCGAGTTTATAACAAAACTTCGTCGCGTATCGTAGCTTATATTCGTTCTCGCTCAGCTGTGAGAAGAACAAGACAGAGTGTAGTTTTTAAAACATGCTCTGCGTAAATGACTTGCAGATAACTTCGTTATAGTCGTGACCGGAAAACTACAATGTGTTTGCGATTGACGCTATCATTGAGTTCAGACAAGCAGCTGCTGGTGCTGATGATTATTTACGGTTAGTTAGAGTTTGATCGCGCGAAAACAATTCCCTAAAACGTAATCAGATCTCAGTTATAAAGTTAGTCGAATTATTATATTACTTTTTAGAGAAATCTCGTATTAGATTGAGATAAATTGTAGACTCATCAAAAATAAGTGCGCGTACCTGATATTTGATTCAGATTCAGTAATGGAGTTTATGGACTGATTCAGCAACTGCTAGAATAGACAGCACCAATCAGTACCATTTTCATAAATTTGCATCATTTAAACAGACACTATATTATCTTGCTTTCGTGAAACTTCTCTTTTATCGACTCAAAATATTGATTTAGAAATGATTTTTTGATGCTGACACGGAGCTAGTAGATGCCTAGTGGCTCGTTTCGATTTGCAGGCGACGATATTTGAGCGACAACAAAAGCGTGCTATGTATTGTCAAAAGTGAAAGAAGGGCTCGATTTTAGGAGAAATGAGCACATGTTTGGACAAATAAAACAAATTATTAGTAAAAAGAATAAAGCCAAAATGCTGGCAAGCATTTTATTAAAACGTTTCACTTTTACACTAAAAGCATCATCAGTTAAATAAATGGTCACCTATGGCCAACTTAAAATAGAAGATCTATTTTTATTCTTCTATTTTAAGTTGGCCATGGGTCACCTAAGACTAGGCTAGACAAATACTGCATTGATAGCTAACCGCTGTACAACTAAATTTAGTAGGGTTATCAAAATCATGACATCACAAACTGATAAAACAAACAACTGCCATTAATATAATTAGCAAAGCCAGGCTAAATAAAGAAGCGCAGTGCAAAAATACTTTCTGTAACCATTACGTATTAAACAAATAAATTCGTTGCGATGCTCCATCCAGGTTAGTTTGTAGTTAAATTTTCAGAATAAGTAAGTTTTTTTTTGATTCGTAGCTTTCTGCGGTTGTTGCTGTGACCAAGTATTTCGGGAAAATCGAAATTAATCTTGTGGTTAGGATTGCGCACAAGGTGCTTTGCAACATCTGATTCTTGATTTTGTTTTCCGTTTGGTACATGTTCTTGAATCCGTGTGGCTAGATTACGGTGTGTTTGGCCGATGTATGATTGTCCTCACGAGCAATTTTGTTTATACACAACTCCTGCATTGTGCAATAGGGCTTGACGATCTTTCGATTTGAAGCATTTGCCAGTATTGTGAGTGTCGTGTACCAATCTAAATCGAAATTTTGTAGAAAGCTTTTTAATTACTGGTAAATATTGTCGAATTTCTTTTTCAACTTGCAACGATATACAGTATTGCCAAGGTAAAGTATTCGCAGAAAAAGGGAAATTTCTTTGCTTTCTGAAGTTTTCAGACTTTCACAGTTGTTACTTGTATCATATTTCTGTATCATTGGTGATTCATATCGCTTGTTCAAAAATAAACGTATTTGTTTGTCGATGTACCACCGGAGAGGATAGCCATTTCGTTTTAATATAGAAGATATGCCTTGAAGCCCTCATGGATTAAACTATACGAATTACATATGCTATATGTTCTGTGTATCAGGGTTTTAGCTAGATTTAATTTGTAACGGGAGAGAACAAAACTTTGCCAATTAATGTAAAGACCAGTGTTTGTAGGTTTTCGGTAAGTGCTTAGCTTCAATATTCCTTCGGTATTGTCTATCCAAACATCTAAAGAAGGCATTTGATGGTTCTCAGAAGCTTTGTAGGTAAATTGTATATTGAGATGAATCATATTGAGTTGTCGGGTAGAACTTTAAAATCTCTTTTGGACTTGAAAACAATGCAAAGCAGTCGTCTACGTATCTATAAAAAAGAGTAGGCTGTGGTAGAATCTGTTTCGTTTGGTCAATGATCCAATTCATGCACAAATCAGCCAAAAGCGGAGCTAAAGGAGACCCCCTAGCTACACCGTTTGTCTGTTTGAAGTATTGCTTATATTAGTGGCAGTTGTTTGTTTTATCAGTTTGTGATATCATAATTTTAATAACCTCACTAAATTTAGTTGTACAGCGGTTAGTTATCAATGCTGTATCTGTTTCGCCTAGCCTTAGGTGACCATTTATTTAACTGATGATGCTTTTAGTGTAACAGTGAAACGTTTTAATGAAATGTTTGCCAGCATTTTGCCTTTATTCTTTTTACCAAAAAAAAAAAAAACAAATCATGGTTTTTGTTACACTTGACAATGTAGCGACGGAATAATTTTCTATCTGGATTTACTGATAAGTTATTCTTTATTTCAACCAGATCACTTCTGAGCTTCTTCAGAAAACGGTAGGTGTTAACTTATAATCATTAACACCTACCGTTTTCTGAAGAAGCTCCCCGGTAACTAAGGGGAGCAAAACGTTAAATTTGAATACAGTGAACCCTCGTTTATCGCGGGGGATACGTTCCAAAAATAACCCGCGATAGGTGAAATCCGCGAAGTAGTCAGCTTTATTTTTTACTGTTATTTTACAATGCAATACTGTACTGCAGAATGAAACAAAAAACAAAACCTCTTTTCAGGCCCAAAATGTGTTTAAGAAATAGAAATATTAACGTTTTCTTACAAATAACTATAATAGTTTAAAGAACGGTGTTGTAAAACAATGTTTTTGATTAGGATTCACTGTAAAAAAAGCACTGTAAAAAATTCCGCGAAGCAGCGAAGCCGCGATAGGTGAAGCGCGATATAGCGAGGGATCACTCTAATAAATTGTCGAAAGAACGAAGTGATCTGGTTGAAATATCGTTACACTCGACATACGAGGAATGCCTGCTATATTTAAGTTATTTTTTTTACAATCTTGGTCAGATTGTAGCTGCGCGCCTTTAGTCTAAAGTTGCGGCATCACACATGCTGTTTAGCTCTAACTTTAGCTTATTGTCTTTATTCAGTTATTTTGACAACAATACAACTGCCTCGTTGTAGTGGCTGGTGTTCAGCCTCGATTCATGCCAAAAACCTTTCTGCCTAAAGGTTCTAGCTTTTCAGAGTGGCTTTTTATTGTTTTCAGCTACGAAGTAACGTGAGCTTTTTTCGTTTTGAGATCAAGTTTTTCGAAGTCTTTTTTCTGTTTTGCTACTTTTTGCCCATTTTTCAAAATTTGGGGACTGGCAATATACTGGAGAAGGTTGAAAACAGTCAGGGTGGGGGGCTTTAGCCCCTTTGATAGCTTTTTCTCAGGTCATAGAAGCAGCTTTACGCTAGAACTCTGCAATGCATATGCAATCCAGTCGTGTGAATCCTTGCTTTGGAGTTGAGGTTATTGCCGTTGTGTGATGGATTTCTACTTTAAAACACTTAAATTGCGTAGAAATACTTTTTTCCAAAGGTATAACAACACAAAAAAATGCAGGCATTGGATTTGTGATCTCACAGTTGGTAAGCTGTATTGCTCTTGTGATGACCCCAATTGTCAAAACTTATATTAGATGATCCAGCCAGCGTCGCCTGGCAGGGCTACCGATTTAGGCGACTTAGCTGGCTTCAACCAATTTTATTTTAAAGATTATAACCGATGAGTTGGTAGTAATCGTCGCATCGTCCATATGCCTTTCCATTTAGAGCGATCTCAGAAACTTTCAATCACTTTACAGTCTCTTTCTTCCAAGTAGTGTAAAAGAGCAAAGGCAAAGTTTGGAATGGGCGCTATAATGGCTTTTGTTTTACGATTGCACAAATCAGTCTTTTGGTGTGGTGCATATTTCACAACTTTGTTCAAACCCCTCGAGAAAATAAACAGTAAAGAGTCAAAGAAATCATGAGCATAAATGGTATCCCTAATTCTGATCTTTGTGTTGCTTTTTATGCGGCACGCTCCTGAGGGAATTGCTAGTGGTAAGTGTATTGGGTTATCTTACCTACAGTCATTAGAATGGGTACAGTACGGTTAAGTTTTGAAGAAAAGTACGGTACGAAATTACGTACAGTATTTTCTGGCATACTACGGTACGTTCCAGAAATACAATGTAATTTTTTCTGCACGGTACCGTACTCTTCCCAGAGGTCTAATCCAAAGTCTTCAAAAGGCTTGTTTTGCTGAAAACAAAAGTGACACGAAGTTCCAACTTCACAGCTGTAACAAAAGTTGCGTTATCATAGCGCAGAATTCAATTATTTCCTACCAGTATGACCTTACTTAAATTTATTGACCTAGAACCAGGGGTTTGGAAACGGTACGAAATTGCATACGGTATTTTAGTAAAGTGTTGAATTTCTGTACGATATTTTTTGGTAGTATGTTGTGCGGAAAACTATTCCGTACCATACACTACCTAGTCCCCTACATATAGCACGAAATAATTGTGACGTAATCAAACACTTTATGCTAAGTAAAGTAGCAATCCAGGTCAGTCAATAAAAATGCAATCGAAACAACAACACCCAATAACCTTTTATGCCAAAATGTAGCTGTTCCACTGAATCAATAATGCCTTTGATGCCAGAAATAAGCGAAGTAGCATGCTTGGAAAGCTTGAAGTCAATGAAATGCTTGAAAAGAATTTTTTGCTGCATCGTCGATTCAGCTTAAATAGTTTCAAATTTGTTTGTATTATCAGTACCTTGTTAATATGTCCCAAAAAACGTTTAGTCGCTTTTCCACAATCAGTATCTCTTAAGTAAATTAGGAAAACAAATTTTACAATTATTCGTTAATTAAGATGTCAGGTGAAATCCTAAAGAAGTGAAATTTGATGAAGTTGGTAAGTTAGGTCCTAGCTTTCGTTTAAGGTAAGAACCGCTTTTCTCAGTGTAGAAAGACGATTTAAGAAAAATTACCTTTGGTTGTGGCGTCATTATGAAATCATGGCCTCCTTATGACATTCAGGCCGGGGTGGTGATCTATCCTGTCTAGTTTGATGCTCGTATGCATCCAGTAGTTTCGGAGGAGTTAAATCACACACACACACAAAATTGCGCTTCATCGTACAGATTATCGTTATTTTTGTGTGTTTTTCCTTTTCATGAATAACAACATTAAATGGTAGTATAATTAAATAATTTAATATTATCGTATTATAACAGTATTAAATTAGAGTACAAAGTGATTTTGTTGGTGCTCAATCCACAGAATAAGGGTTGGTTATGTTTTTAGTATGGTTTTTGTTAAAAACCTTATTGAAAGAAAGTATTTTTTCGATTTTCCAAAAACGGGTGAAATTTTCGGAGGTTGGTGTTTGTGTGACAAAAAAATTGCGTTGAGGTTCTAGGTGTAATATGTGTGAGACTTTAATATCGGTCTGGCTTGCGACACGACTGTACGAAAGTATTGTAACATGCCATTGCATTACCAAAAACCGGGTTTTTAGACAACCGCCATTTTAATACCGTAATGTTTCATTCTTTTTTAACAGGCTGCATATAAATTGTTAGCTTTTGAAATAAGAGTGAATCAAAGTTGTACTCGTAGGTTGCTGCCCGCTGCTTTTTGTAAATTGAATTGTATTAGAACACATAATGACATAAAGTGAGTTTGAAGCGTGCAGGAAAAAAGAAAAAGCATACTTCAAAAAGCTTAAAATAAGTTTTTGTATAAGCAAATGCCTCTGGCTGCACGCATGTTGTTTAGTTTAGGTATAAACGCAGAAATGCAAAGAGTAAACTGATCCGAAGTGAAGTATTCGCAGTTAAGTTGCTACAGTTCAAGGGCCCATCATTAATGTCGGTTAAGAGTATCAAATCAGCTTGCTGTGCCGACTTCGCCCAATAGCAAAGGAAATTTCTTTTAACATGTGGTTGATATGTAGCTCAACACCAATATTTTGCTGCAATAGATGTAACAGGACCATTTTTACTCCCCGTTTTTTTGTAGGAGATCACAATTTTTTTGCTAAGAGTAGGCTACCTTTTTAAATTGTTGGAGAATTCATTTTTTTATAATTTTTTCGAAAATTTTGTTAGAAAATGCCAAAAAAACATGTCGTCGAGCAAGAATGGAGAAAATCTGCCAAAGAACTCAGTTTTTCTAGAAATGGCAATTTTGTTAAGTAGCAAATTTTTAGCGCTTTTGTCCTGTAAACTGCATTTTAATATTTTTAGACTTTATTTTTTGATAAATCTTGTTGCTAATTTAGATTGGCCATGCCAAAGAACCATGCTTGCGAGGAAAAATAGTTAAACTGCAACAAAGACCATAGTTTCTCTAAAAATTGCTAGTTTTTATGTCTTGTTGAAAAATTGTTCATTTTAAAATGAAAAATGATGTATAGCAACCAATTTTTGATCAGCCATTTTAAACTAATTCACAACACTAACTAACTAAAGTTACATGTTGCTGAAAAGCAAATTTGCTCCGCTTTTAAACGACACTAATTGTTAGTATCTTATTAAAATGAATATATATTAAATTTAACTGTTTTTACTTAGCTAACCACTTTCTGGGAGGAAGGGAGAAAGTTAAAAGGTATACTACAGAAACTGAAGTTCATTATTTTTTTAGCATAAACGAATAGTAAAGATACATGTTATACTGTATATTAACGAAATTGCCTTGAAATAACTTTGCGTAACAAACTTTTAAAGTCGTGTGAAAAAATAAGCCAGAAACAATTTATCAGGAAAATGATTTCAAAAAAAATTTTAGAAATTTTGAAAAAAATCATGTGTTGATCTTTGGTAGCAAATGATCACACCAGCATTGTGACATCATAGATCAAGGATCGAAATCTTTGATAGGAAATAATCGCACCAGCATTGTGACGTCATAGATCAATTTTGAAGCGGACAGTAAAAAAGCAAAGAAGCATGTTTAGAAAGCTCAAAATACTTAAAAAAAGATTCTGCTGTTGCATCGTTAATTGAGCTTTAATTTTTGTAGAACAGGGATGGGCAAACTACGTCTTGCAGGCCGCATGCGGCCCGCCAACACTTGTAGAAACTTCAATTTAATTTAATTTAATATGACAGGGGTGGCCGCCCTTGCTGTGCTAAAGAGCCAAAAACGATAGAAGCCATTATTGAAAGAGCCGCTACGTAATTCTTGTTTGAATTGACGCATTTTCCGTTCAGATAAAAAGGGATGACCTTTTTCTTTGGACACCGCCATTTTCAAAGCCCTGCAATACGACGTTGCAAGAAGTCATTGAAGGCTCTTTCATTGTATACAACTATTGCAAGATTTTAAGCACTGGCCTTCGGCCAACTCTTCAGTGGTCAGTGCGGCCCTCTGACTAAAAAGTTTGCCCACCTCTGTTCTACAATTTTTTATCAAAAGCATCTTGTCAATATTTCCCGAAAAAGCGTTTAATTGCGTTTCTACGATGAGTAGTTGTTGAGAACATGAAGAAGACAAAATTACTATTAATCGTTAATTACTACGTCATTCGAGATTTTAAAGAAGTGAAATTTGATGAACTTGGTAAATCGGGTACAGTATTGGTTTTCGTTTTAGCCAAAGGCCGCTTTCCTTAATTGCAAATGCAAATTTTAAAAAATCATCGTTTATTGTGACGTCATCACGACGTTACGAACCCCTTGTACAATTACCTTAGGGTGGTGATCAATTGTGCCAAGTTGGATTTTGTACGCCCAGAGGTTTGGGAAAAGTTTTAAAAATATAAACAGAATTGCGCAATATAGTGCAGATGTAGGACAGTTCATAGTCAAAAAAGCCAATTTTTTGATACCAGAAAATACCAGAGAATTGTGAAAACCTAGTGTGGCGGTTGTAACATCAATACCAGCATAGTCATTATGTCAATTATTTGTGTTCTCAATTAACAATTACGTATCACATTACATAGATTTTCTCACATAGGTATCATTTTCTTTTATATTATTACTTCTCCATTTTCTCGGAAGTAGAAAAAAATGGGTTCTATACTGCAACCAGTTTAATATAACTGTTAAAATCACAAAAATGGCATTTTGGATTCCACTTCTTTTTCTGTGTTACAATCTAGAATTATGTAAATAATTGGAATAGCAAAATAGTACGTTCAATTTTGCTAAATTAGGTCTACTAATCATTTCATATATTTTGTTCGTGTGGAAACTAACTTTACGGCTATAGATAAAATTTTAATTGTTAAAACATTCCTAGAGCTAAGAAACTGATTGCTTGTTCTTTTAGTTAGAAGTTGTCCTATTATTTGATTTTAATCTGAACGTCTTTAGACTGCAGACAATCTTTGAATTGCAATACTATCGCTTTATTGTCCAATGACTACATTTTCTTCAAAATGCTTGTTTTTGCATTATAAAGTTCTGCCTCTTGATGAGTTAACTGCCACATGGTTTGATGTTTTATAAAATTGCTGATGATCAAAATTTTGTTTTGCATTTTTGAAGTCACTTGTGGTAAAGTGAAGGTAGTTTTGAGCATTGTGGCCATACTCTCAACTTGGGAAAATTTTATTTTTGCGATTTTGTCTGCACTCACATTAGATCTCGCGTTTTCTGCTAGACAGTGTGATAAGATATATCTATACTATAAAGCGCAATTTTGTCTGTGTTTCTGTTTTAACTCCTCTGAAACTGATAGAGGTACAAACATTAGATTTAAAACGATTGACCACCACCTAGTGATGAGTATCATAGGGGGTTCGTGACATTATCATGACTTTTCAATCAACAATATTTTTTTAGAATTTGCATTACTTGAGGACAACTGCTTTTTGCTTAAACAAAAACCAGCTTTCAACTTACCACGTCACAAAAGTTCCATTTGTTTGAGGTCTAAAATGACGTCACAATCAACGCTTCATTGCACAATCTGTTTCTAGAAAAACTAAGTCCTTTGGTACATTTTGTCCATTCTTTCTCGATAGCATGGATGCTTGGCATCATCCATCAAATTATACAAAAAGATTCATCTAAAAATGAAGTCTACTAATTTTAATATGTAGCCAACTCAAAGCAAAACACTTGGTGATCACCCAAGAAAGAAACGATGGGGTAAAAATAGTCCTTTCTTATTGTTTGCAACAAAATGTAGGGGTCTAGCTACATATGATCTAAATGTTGAAGCAATATCCTTTGCAATTGGGCGAGGCTGCCACAGCAGCCAGCTGATTTGATTTTCTTGACCTCGACATTATTAATGGGATCCCCGCTATTGCTATAACTCAACTGTGAGTGCTTCATTTCGGGTTAGTTTGCTCTTTGCATGACGGCGTTTATGCCACGGCCAAAAAACATGCACGCAGTCATAGACGTTAGTTCGTATTAATTCGCCTACGGTGACAAAATAATGGTAAGTAGCGATCCTAATAATTAATGGCTCAAAACGCATTGTAAGGTCATAATGATAAATAACATCGCAATTCTTGCCTTTATGTAGTGAAAACAGCAGCAGGCAGCAAAATTATCCACTATCACTTTGATAGCGAACATAAATGGTAAAGCCCATTACTGATATTTGTAATTGCAAGGATAGGCCTATCAGTACAAAACACTAATCTTCATTTAAAAGTAGGAAGATGTGGATTCGGGGCAAAGTTAAATGTAATAAAATCCCACTTTTAAGAAAAGATCAAAATTAATCATTAACAGCATCAATTTGTAACACTGAATTAAGAGGAAATGTTTTTGTTCGAAAAGAGCTTAATAGGCGCCTATTACAATAAGTTATAAGACTTAGGGCAAAGACAGGGCCCCTTTTCACGCTATGGCCGAATTAAAGCAAACAGCGCAGTCAAAAATCTTAATGACACATATATTAATACAAAAGCGGCCCCACCAAATCGTCAAATAGATCTACCACTAAATAGCTCATTTCTTTGATTGTCAAAACGACCACCATTTAGGCGACACCATCAATTTTGACTCTGTTTCATCCCTCCTACATTTTAACAAATTACGAATGGTAATTTGTGACCTCGTTCTTTCTTTTTGAATACTTCTAGTCTTGATTAATAGACCAACATGCTCACCATTACATTTACAGAAACTATGGCTTATATTTAGTAAACATTTTGTTGTTGCTCTCACAAAAATGTTTGTACGGTGAAGCTGGCGCAGCTGCATTAATTGTTACGTTTTAAATTGGCACAGGTGATAGTATGCCCTGCCGGGGTAAAATTGCACTATACTTAGGAAAAACATTTTTTCTATTTTGCTTGATAATAGCTTTATAGAGCTACCGGAATCAAACCTAAAAATTTGGGAAATGCAAGGACTCATTTAACTTCTATGAGCATACCTAAGCAAGGAAAAACGAATATGAATCATAATGCATAGCCAGCAGAGATATGAAAAAGTTTGAGCAGAAATCAAAATAAAAACCAAATTAACTAAAACTTTGTTCGCGCTTACATTGCAATATAAGTGCCAACACAAATTAAAATAAGTTGGTGTCTTTTCAGCTTTCTTGATTTTTTTGGTATAGTCATTTCTTTGCTCAAACATATTAATTTTTTTCAGCTTTTTAGGTCAATAAAGAACCGCTCTAAACTAGAAAATTTTTTTGTATGGATAATTGTAAAGATATTTCATATTTAATAAACAATAAAAAAGTTATTGAATTTGTGTGGGGTAAGGTGCCGAATTCTCCTGCAAAGCATACTGCTATAGTAGTGAAATTTGATGGAGATCCAGAAATTGTTATGGACTTTTCTGCTCTGAATCCCAATAAGTCGTCAGCTTTGAGATTATTTCAATATGTACAAGGTATAACGCAGTTATCATTACCAGATTATGTCGGACCTATTCCAAGCAATATAAACGTCTGTTTCTTCAACAAAGAAGAGGGCTTTGACGTCTTGGGAAGTATGTTAAAGTTCAATATTGTTGATAAAGTCGATAAAAAACGAGCAAGTTGCTTAATATCGGACTTGCAGTTCATTGATATGGGACCGTATCACGCGAAAAAGAACAACTGCAGAGCTTTCATGAGGCGAGCGTTTAAGATTCTTGAAAATGAACCGGAGTGCACTGAGATAAATCGAGAAAACTTTGAAAATGAAATTACAGCCTTGGAAAACGAAGACACTAAAAAAGTGCTTGCTGCCAAAGTGTTTGCTGGCATTGGCCTAGGTGCAAGTTTATTTGCTTACGGAGCCGCAAGCTTGTATGTTGCTAATTATGTAGAAACTGATGGTCCGGAGCCTGTTTATGAAAGTCTTCGTGACGCCGTTGACGAAGATAATGACGAAGAAATAATTTGTGATACGGATGACAAAAATAGCAGTGGCGATTTGTTCGTCAAAAAAATGGAGAAGATGCCGCATGGATGGGAAAATCAATTTTAAAGATGATTGATGTACTTTGCCACAGAATTTGTAAAACACACCACGGCATACGATAACACATCACACAAAAAAGATTGAACAAGCAAGTTTGCAGTAGTACAGCTATCAGGAATCGATAAGAATCTCAAACTTTTCTATTCGAGCAGCAGTGCTTTGGTGTTATCTTGAATCTGTTTGTAAAAGCAAAGACACGCTCGACGACCATAAGGATGAGGTGTATCTGCATTTTCAGCGTGCCAATATAGTGCGAAGAAGTAGTCCACTGATTGCATATTACAATATAGCCTTGTTTCCTTATGTGCGGGGTAATTGTCCAAACATGCGTTAGCTAAAACCGTAATTAGTGACTGCTAGAAGTGTGTCCGGTCATATGAACCTCAAAAGAAAGCTTTAAACGAAAACAAGAAGGTCTGATGAAGCATTCCATAAAAAAATGCAGTTTTTTTGACTTGTAACTGCTGATTTGTCTACACTTCCCATAAACTCAATAAGCTTTCGAAAAGACAGTTTTTTGCTATCTGCTTTGTTGAAATAATTGTTAACACCTTGGAAGGATAAAAATATCATAACAGCCTTAACATCAATTATGACATGTCCTGCCCAGTAGCTAATTTTGTTGACTTTTCAAGCAAGAAATAGCATGGCGACCTGCAGCAGCTTTCTAGCCCGCATCACCCGCAGGGCCTTCCATCAGTATTGCCACAGTTGACAGTAACGGTTCAGCCCACCGAGCTGGCTTCACCCAATAGAAAGTTGTGCAAGCACAAACAAAAAGTTGATGTTTTATGATATAGCCAAACCGAAACAAAACTATCGTTTTTTGAAACGCAATCGATTAAAAACAACATTTTAAAATGTTGCGTATAGCCACTTCCGAAGCTTTTGCAGCAATTTCTTGAAGGTGGCGCGAGACAATTGCTTGTGAGGTTGGCGATCGATGAACTCAGTGCTCAAAATTATGCGCGATTATAAAGTGTTGACCTCTAAAATTTTGGAAGATTTTGCCGAAGTATAGGTAGATAACTTTTTTTTTGGAAATCCACCGTTCACGGCGAAAAATTTCGCCAACCTTACGTTTCTGTTGCAATCATGGCAGCCGACTATCATGTTCCACAATTTCCTGAAGGGGCGCAAGAATGATTTGGGGCAAATAATCGCTGAAATAGACACTTTACTATTCCTGAGGGGGCACGCGCAAAGGAGCACCCTCCCTGCGTACCCACTGAGCCACTACATGTCTCCCAAGTTTCTCAAGTCCCTGGCAAAGTCTTATTTGCTCTGTTTTCAACATAAACATCCTTCAATTTAACAAACTTATCCGTTGAATTCAGCAAGTTGTTGAAAGCCAATCAAAGTTGGAAGAGCGCTAAAGTGATATGTATTTTCAGGAATAACCTATCAAATATTAGGCCAACTATTTACGACTCTTTTGTAATTGTAGAGTACTTGTATAAGGTAACGCCTCAGGCTGCGCGCATGTTGCTTGGTCCTGGCACAAACGCAACCATGCGAAGAGAAAACTACCTCGAAATCAAGCATTTACAGTTTAGTGA
Source organism: Trididemnum clinides (assembly GCA_963675345.1). Lineage (NCBI taxonomy): Eukaryota > Metazoa > Chordata > Ascidiacea > Aplousobranchia > Didemnidae > Trididemnum > Trididemnum clinides. The sequence goes on from OY776297.1 coordinate 6,904,936, forward strand.
TTACAATAGCAGGGCCCCCATCAGTAATGTTGAAGCTAAGAATATCGGTTTATCCCACTCCGCCGGCTTCACCTAATTGATATTTTTGAGAACAGTAATAGAAAGAAAATTTGTTGTTGACATTGCCAATTCTTTTTTTTTAAATCAAAACTACGGTAATTTTAAGAGAAATTGATTAAGCCTAACCTTATGGGGGCGCAGCGCATAGCCGCTGTATATTTACCCAAGTTTCTTTAGTTCCTGACTACAATTTGCTTGCCCTGTATAGTACATCAAACTGGACTTACGGTTGAAACCGCCAATGATTTTTTCGTTTATTTTATGAAGTGCATGGAGGCATGATTTCAAAGTTTTGGGGGAGAGGTGAGGCGCCAAAGTGATTGATTTTCAGAAATAACCTATCAATTTATTGAGTTATAAAGGCAATCTACGCGCTTTATATGCATGTTCACATGAATGACGTGGTTATTTCACAAAGTAATAGTATTGCAAATAATAAAATCTTCGATACGGATGGGATCCCCGTACCAAATTGATAGCATGAGTCACGCGCGTGATGTGTGCGAAGGAATTTGTAATAGAATGATGCTACATTTTTCATATTATTGCAAATATGGGGTTTTGGTTTTTGATGATGACGGGACAGGCCCTGCTGATGAGTCCAAAAGGACGAAACGCGTCCAGGGATGGTCTCGTCAAATTATGGGAGGAAGGCTTTTATTATTTGCAATACTATTACTTTATGAAATAACCACGTCATTCATGTGAACATGCATATAAAGCGCGTAGATTGCCTTTATAACTCAATAAATCGATATATGATGCGGTTATGGTGATCACGTGCTATGTTCATGGAGGTAAGGGTTTTTAATAGATCTTGCTTAATATAAACTCTTTGAGTGGTACACTGCAGAAATAACCTATTAACTATTAGGACACTACTCATGACTTTTTGGTAATTTTATGCTTATTTGTACGACCTAAATTGTCTGGATGCGTGAATGTTGCTTGGTATTAGAGTTACAGGGTCCCTGTCACTGATGTCGAGGTTAAGATCGTCAAAGTAGCCGGCTTTATCCGATAGCAAAGGAAATTGCTTCAAAATTTAGTTGATGTGTAGCTCAACATTAATATCTTGATGCAAAAGATAAAACAGGAATATCTTTACTCCCACTATTTTCGTAGAAGGATCATCAAACTTGTTGCTTGGAGTAGGCTACATTTTAAACTATTTAGAAACTTCATCTTTAGATAAATCTTTTTGAAATGATTACAGATAATTTTTTAAATTCGCGTTTTTAATGGAAAAGACACATTAGCTTAAAAGCCAGCACCCGATTGACCAACTCTACCAAATTACCGTCTCATCTGAATATAATTTTTTCAAAAGTCATATTTTTTGATAGAAAAAAAAACATTTTTGCCTAAACGAAAGCTAGCACCCGACATACCTACTTCGATAAGTTTTAACCTTCTGGTAACTGAGATAATGTCATAACTAACGATTGATAGTAAAATTTATCTTCTTTGCTTTCTCAGTGCAGACTGTAGAAACGTGATTGAAAGCTTTTCAGGGAGATATTTAACAAGGTGCTTTTGATGAAAGCAATCATTTGACAATTTTTAAGCCTTATTGATGATGCAATAAAAGACGAAGCATTAAAGTAGTTTTTAGGCACGCTTTTTTCTTGATTTTTGTTAATACTTCAATAAAGCACTGTATCGTCTTAATATTAAGTGTAGTCATAATGCTGTCTGGTACTACTTCAGTGAAAACAGTAGCAGGCAGGAGCTGTACTTTTTATCCACTGTTATTTTGAAAGCAAACGTTATTAGTTAAGCCTATTTTTATGTGCTGACTGTTAAATTACTATGATGCATTGTAGCACTAACATACCGGTTGAAATCTGTTTTTAATAATCCATGGTAGTATGAAAATTATAGTAACTGAACTGTTGGTGGACTCCATATTAGAATGCTTTTGTAGTGAAGTCATGTGGCGCGCCTGAGTACTCTTAACTCCGAACACACTTTTGTCAAGTATAGCGAAGTGGCACAAGGCGAGTTTTATTGTGAAATCTTGCTGGATTTAGAAAAAGTTAACTACTGCTTTTCCAAAAAGGCTGGTCAATGTGTTATTTACTTAAGCCATAACTCAACTATAGGTGCTAGACTCTCGGCTCCACTCAATTTGCCCTTTCCTGGTTGCAATTATGCCGGGAGCAAGTTACGTTACAGCCATACAGCCAGAGGTTTTAAGGTTTGTAACTAGGCCTACAATTATGAAAAACTTGAAATCTATAAGCCAATTACTTCATAGCTTTATTCCGGTATCTATCACTGTAGCGTCTTTTCTGAATGTTGAATTTATGCCCTATGCACTCAGTCAAATGAACGCATGAAAGTTTGTGAAATTATTTGTCATTTGTAAACAAACACATCGTAATTTATAAGAGGGAAGTTCTGTGTTATTGGCATAGTTTATGAAATCGAAAGAAAAGCAATTGAAAAAAATGGGTCATTAAGTCTGCACAACTGTGTGAAATCATAATCACCAAATATAAAACCGTTCCTATGGAGGAAATAGTTTTTTTTTAATGATTTGTTAGACCACCTGGGTGATTGATTGCAATAGATATACCAGTAGCCGATCCCGATACTTTTGGTGGGGAGTGGGTGAAGTCTAAATTGAAATATTTATTATTGAAGGCATAAGTTTTTTTTAAAAATCAACTTTTCCAAAGTCTTACTTTTTAAACAAAGTTGCTTTTTGACAAAAAACTGAAAATTAAATTAAGCTTGCGTAATCAAGAGTAGGTTGGTAGGAGAAATGAAATGTGTTCCCTCCACTAAGTTAAAATCTTAATTCAATGCCGGGAGCAAGGCACATAGGTGCATGCAGCCAAGGTATTTGGTATCACAAATATCATTACGAAGGGGTTGCACCAAGTTTCAAAATTAGTACCACCAAATAATTTAGTTTTGAAATCGTAAAACAAAAGTCATTACGGCACTTGCTCCCAATTTCAACTTTATGCCTCTTTGCTCATTGGGAGTATTGGATAAAATTTGAGAATTTAAAGACAACTAGTGAGCGAGTTCAGTTTGTAAGTACCAGTTCGACAATCCTGATTAGAGAAATAAAAGTGATTCCCTCTTTTGTACCTACTTATCGTTGTCGCTCTTAAGATGCCAATTTGGGAAAGCCAGCGGAACCGATATTTTTTACCCGACTAAACCTACTGGTAGCAATGAGGGGGGCGCCCCTTAATGTGACGATATACAAAAGCCTATTTTTTACTTTGTTGAATTGGGAGTGCAATTTTTTTAAACAAATATAAAATTGTGGCACTGATGTTTCTTCTGGCTCGTATTACCACTGATTCTTTTATAACTTTACACACTGGAATTTGTTAAACATGATAACCATTTCAATTGATTCAATTTGACATTTTGCGGAAATAGACAGCGAAATCATCATTTTTGAGACATCCGATTAGTTAAATCTGTCTGATGCTAGACGGGCTTTTCCCCCATCCTGTAATAGTTTTGAAATATATCATGGTAGAAAATATGCTAAAAAGCTGAGATTTTTCACTTTTGCTTTATTTTCTTTGCGCATTGTTTAAACCTAATCTTGATACTTTCGGAAGATTGCAAGCCTAACAATAAGCTTTTTGTCACAGGCACTTACATAACTCCTTGACACTTTATTAATACTGTACTAAGAAGCATTAAAACAGTAACGTTTTTAAACAACACAATCTGCTTACAATACAACAGTCTGGACAACTTAAAATTGCCAAGCTTATGTACAAATATTGTTATAAATCTCTTCCCTCAACTTTTTGATACATCTTTGATACAACTTTTTGATACAATTCTAACTATCTTAGCGAAAAAGCCACTCTTCTTACTCGATCCAAGTTCAAATTGTGCCCTCAATATTGAAGAATAAAACTCACATAACTAACACTACAATTTAGAGGCCCAATGTTTTGGAACAAACCACCTGTAGTACTCAAAGATGCCAAATCACTTCCAAAGCTTATCAAATGGTTTAAAGAATTTATTATAAATCAGTAGATTAATATAAATTATGTTTTAAGACTGGTAGCTTACCTTATTGGATTGCATAAAAATATAATTTTAAAGCAAGCTTGCAAAGTAGGATGAAAAGTGAAAGAATAGGTATTTGCTGTCTGTTATTTCTAACCTGCCAACCACTTTCGAACTTCAACCAGTTAAAAAGAGCAAATCATCATTTTATACCCATCTCCAATTTTAGGCGACAACTGCTTCTCATGACATTTTGTGATGAAGAAGAATAAGGAAAATTCACCTGCGATATAGGTCCATCAAATTTCAGTCGATTCATCAGATTGAGTGATTCACTTTTATTTGAGTTAAGTAGACAGGGACACTGCCAATGATTTACTTAAATTATCCAAAATCAAGTGATTGAAATCCGGTCATGAAAATTCAAACACAGTGTTATAATGATGCTAGTAATCTGCAAATTGCATAGTCCTGGCAGCAAGACTATAACTGCATCCGGCGACAGGGTCCTGCTTAGAATGTAAATGGACCTAACTCTAACTGTCATCGCTTTCCAGTCACCCTTGGGCAAGGTGTAGTATCTGCTAGCCCCCCTTGTTAGGGTAACAACAGATTGGCACTGAGAGAAATGTATTTTTTTAGGTACTGGGTGTTTTTACATAATGCAAATATTTGTTTGTTTGGTTGACTGTTTTTTTGTTTTGTTTTTTCGATTATTATTCTTATCATTTTTGTGAGGTGTGACGACCATGCCCCTTTATTAAATCTATTTAATTTAACTTTAGATAATCTGGATATGTTTAACTTCCACTCGTTTTGTCACTTGCATTCTTTTTTCGCCAGTTGTTTTTGTCCGATTGTCGAGTTTTTTGTGTTGAGAAAACTGAAGCGAAATAAATTGCCAACTGCTACTACATTTTCACTTCAAGTTACGTCATGCAGCGCTTCCATTGTTCGTCGCGTGAGCCGCTTTCGCCCACGCGTGTAATTAGATGAGCAAACAAGAGGACCAATCATTCACTGTCTTGTCATTGATTTAATAGTAGGCGATCTTCGCTCATAAATTTGACCATTTTACTTTGTTACGCGATCGACGTTGAACCTATGTCATAACATTGAGTGTTTTTCATTGGTAACAAGCTGCTACTCATTACTGTTTTCGTTTTTCACTTCGCTTTAGTATGATTTTACTTTTACTTCTCTTGAGAATACAGTTGTTGAACAATTTGTGTTACTTGATTTCTGGGTGATTCAAAAATCCTTCTTCGCCCTGTTTTCTAAAACGACATTCATTTCATAGCAGCAAGCACGCTGTCGACAAATAAAATGCATCGGTGTTCAATATAATCATATAATATAACACTATCGTGGCTTCAAATAAGAGTACAAGTTGCAATGTGTGTTAAACTGCGGCCTTGGTATTTGCAAGTGATGAAGAAAGTGAAGCGGAGAATTCAGAGTCCACCTTTTTCTATTTTCTCACGATGTCACTCAAAAAAACTTCGTAGGGTCTAACGGTCACAGCATTGCTGCTAAATAACACTTGGCCAATGTCTCTATTTTGGTCGTCATAAATATTTTGAAAACGTTTTAGTCTGGAATAATTCAACACAATCACTATTAAAATAAACACAGTCTTAAGCCATTTCGAAGGATAACAGTGGTCTTAAAGGTCTTTTGGTCTTGACCCCAGAAAATTTTTGAGTTTTCAAGATACTTAAGAGTTAAAACCCAAGACCACGAAAAAAGGTTTAAGATCTACATCACTGGTAATGACACTTAATTTTTGTTAAAAACCAACCGTATCTCTTGAAATAACTGAATGCAAATACATGTAAATTATTATCAAACAGCTCTCATGTTTGCTTAACATCAAACTTCCTAGCGCCTATAGGGAGGGTTGTAGCGTTGAAACGTTAATTGCGGGAACGCTACTGGCAATAATTTTTTCAATGTGTTTTGAATTTGGCTCTTCGATCTAACTATTGTTTTTATACAGATGTGTTGGCGTGAACCTGGTATCAGTATTTGATCTGTTTTAGTAAGATGGATTGAAATGCCACTACATTGCGGTACCCTTCAGTAACTTCCATAAGCAGAAGCTAAGACCTCAGTGTCTATTTTTTTTTTCATTTTAAGTAGGCATATTTTTATCTGTCAGCAATGCACAGTTATGTCTACTACATGCACTGGTCTTCTGCTTGTAATTCAAGCTACATATGTTATTGCTTTATTACCGTATTTTTCGGACCATAGGGCGCACCGGACCATAAGGCGCATTTAATGAAACAAAAACTCAACGCATTTTATTGGTGCCGTGAGAAGTGTACCGCTAGTTGCTAGATACATGTTGCAATACATGCACGATGCACGTGTGTGTTTACGTACATAAAGTAAAGAAAAAAATACAATCTTAAAGGGAATGAGAGTAAGTAATTTGATCGCAAGAAAAATAGAAGAAGTTTACTCTCAAGAAAGAACAATTTGAGGTAGGTAAAATTGCGTTGGTAGCGCTTATTGCAACATAAAATTTGTTCAGAGCTTGGTGACAAATCGCAACCTGATCCGCAAATTAGACGCACCGGACTACAACGCGCACGTTTCGATTTTAAGAAAATTAAAGAATTGTAAGTGCGCCTTATGGTCCAGAAAATACGGTAAGATGACGTGGGATAATCCAAGCGATTTTGTAAAGACCTCCCATCAAAATGATGTAAAAACGCGTTTCCACTCCGCTACACCCCTGGCTTTGCATACCGCCATAAAAGCAGATAAAAAACTACAGTTTATTCACTATCAATAGCAGCAGCACTAAGCTTTTTTAACTGAAAAACTCAAAACTAAAATTGGTAATATAAAATGTCTAGAGCAGCTGCCAATCTCACTTGTTAAAATAAAATGTAGTGCAATATTTTGATGCTTTTCAATTTCAAGGTCTTTATGGCGCCAATTCAAATTTTTAATTACGACTAAATAATTTTTGAATGATTCATAATCCCCTTTCCACTTTACTTCCATTGCTGACAGCCAGCAGGAGATCTGTAAATACCAACCAATGAATATGAATGATCTGTGAATGCTAAGCAGATTTGCGATCTGTGGTACTACGAGTCTTCGATATAACTCGAAAAGAGAAATGGAATCAAGTCTATCGACTGCGAAGCCGACGGTCGATCTGTTTATATCATGGCTTATTGAAATATACATAATCTATTTTAATTAACTACTGCCAACCTAACTTGCTAAAAATAAGAAGCTGTCAGTAAGTTTTGTAATTTGTAGGCTAGCCTTGGATGTAGGCTACTCACTCTCCAAACCCCACTTCTACAATCATAGCTTTTTCCCAAATTCGAAAACGGTGCACTCAATCACCCCAGGGATTGCTGCATATTGCAACAACGATTTTATTAGCATTGTCAGTTTGGGCAAAATTCATGTTGTTTCCCTGTAAAAAAGTTTCACCTACATCATTGAAATTTGCTTTTGGAAAAAGCGACTAACCACTGGCAGATTTTAACAATAAACTGCATACGAGTGATAGCCTTTTATGTAAATAAAACGAGTAAAATAATTGAGTAGATAACGTAGTGCAAGGTTATTTGATGGTTGGAAGGTTCACACCGACATAAACCACAAACATTATATTGAAAACAATTTAGTGTGTATTGCAAACAATGTACCCAACTCAATTTGACGAGACCATCCCTGGACGCGTTTCGTCCTCTTGGACTCCTCAGCAGGGCCTGTCCCGTCCCCTACACCAAACCCTTCATTTGCAATAACATAAACTCGTTTTCTCCATATGCAAAAGCAAACATGCGTCGGACAAGCGATGCAAGCATGTTCATGGCAGATGGTGAACCTAATGGAGACACTCGGGCTTTTGCTGCAAAATGAGGCTCGCAGAATCCACTGCGATTCACAGACTAAGTCACCTCAAAGCAACACCTTGCTGCCAAGAGCGCCCTCACCTTTTGTGACGGGAGAATCCACTCCAACGACCCCACGCAGGTGGAATGATTAATTAGATAACGTAGTGCAAGGTTAGTTGATGGTTGGAAGGTTCACACCGACATAAACCACAAACATTAAATTGAAAACAATTTAGTGTGTATTGCAAACAATGTACCCAACCCAAGCAAAAGCCCGAGTGTCTCCATTAGGTTCACCATCTGCCATGAACATGCTTGCATCGCTTGTCCGACGCATGTTTGCTTTTGCATATGGAGAAAACGAGTTTATGTTATTGCAAATAAAGGGTTTGGTGTAGGGGACGGGACAGGCCCTGCTGAGGAGTCCAAGAGGACGAAACGCGTCCAGGGATGGTCTCGTCAAATTGGGTTGGGTACATTGTTTGCAATACACACTAAATTGTTTTCAATATAATGTTTGTGGTTTATGTCGGTGTGAACCTTCCAACCAAAAATAATTGAGGAATGTAAAAGCTAAAACAGCATTAAATGTTTTGCTTGAAAGTTAAAATTTTGGCGTTTTTCAAATCTTTGGAGGATGCTGCAGCTCCTACAAAGGAGTTTCCTGTTTATTTCATTCAAGCTACCTTAAAAACACTTGTATCTTTAGTTATATTTTTATCCATGTTAACAAGAATAATAAAAAAGCGAAAAAATACTTGCAAAAATATTGGTGAACATATTTTAAAAAATCTGCTGGCGTCTCAAAAAAAGGTACTTGAGCACAAAAAAACCCGTGCTGTAAAACAAAATGTCAAATATAGGCCTACTTTGAAAATGAAATAGACCAAAATATCAAATGGCCGCACTGGTCACAACAAACATGATGTTAAGAGAAATTATGTATGGCCTTCAAGGTGTAGCCTATTCTGTTTATCATGAACTTATAGTGCCCATTTATTTAATGTAATTAGAAAAGTATAGTTTATCCTGGGTATTAACTTTAAATAAAATTTATTTTATACATACGTTTTGGTAAAAGGTGGATGTCGTGTTGAAGCTTTTAAGCATATGTATTGATTTTCGATAAAGTTAGTTCTACGAATTATTTTTTAGGGTTGGACCACTATAAATAGCCCATGGCTTTGTAAATCTAACCCTTTCACCTTGTGTGAACTAATAAGATGGACGCAGGCAAAGCCCGGGTTTAAAAGAGTTTTTGGAAACTGTAGGACCAAAACTGCAGCCTATCTCAAAGAATCAAACTTGAAACCTCATTATGACGAATAGCTGCAGAGCACATTATTATTATCACTAAATAGCAGTTCCACGTTTGTTATTTTATTTTCTCAACAGGCTGTTTTACTTGATTATCAAAAAATTTAATTCTGAAAGCCTATCTTGCCCTCGCCTAAAATCGGCTCTTCATTTGAGAGCGATTTTTAATGAGTATGAGGAGATATATGGCAAAAGGTATTCTTAAACAATTTACTTTCACCTCTAGAAAACTGTCTTTGAAGAAGCAAGCTGTTGTCTTTTCCAAGAAGATCGCTGCTCTTTTCCTATAAAAAGTGTTTATTTTTATTAGATTCGTTGACAGAGCTGTTGCTGCCAACGACATTAGTAATAATGTAAATGTCGGAACTTACTTTCCTCAAAGAAAAGATCTTTTGTCCAGGAGAATTTTGGGGATGTATACCATAGGCGTAGCCAATGGGGAACCAAAGGGGCCATGGGCCCCCTGAATTTTAATTCAAATTACAAAACAGTATCAAAAAAATAAAAACAAAATTTTTTGCGCCTCCGCAGGTACATTAGAGTTTATTGTTGACTTTTAGCAAGGGGGTGGGGAGGAGGGTGGGTCAGACGTGACTTTTTAAGTTTTTAAACTTTCAAATGTTATCAAACAAGATGTCTACGTTTTACACACTAAATATCACCGAAGTTTTTCTTCTATGTCGCAGTCGAGTAATGAATTGATAATTCAAGTTATGGTAAATGCAAGAAATAAGCGCCTCGGTGAGCGCTCTCTTGTTTTTTTGCGATGCGGACTGCTACAAAGACGTCGGTTCTTTTATCAGAACGTTCAGCCTACCAGTGGGAGTAGTTTCCTTGAAATTCGTTAAATAGTGCGTTATACTTCACAATCAAAATTGAACTATTAAAGCCGTTCTTGATAAAACTACATTAGATCAGTGAAATTCCATTCGCACTTTCTCAGTTTTGTACAGCAATTTTTATAGTAGCGACAAGCGTAGTTCACGAAAGGCAAAATGCCGTTGTAAGTAAATGACGTCACATTAAAAGTTGCGAAATTTGGCCCCTTTCATTTTTTTCTGGCTACGCCCTTAATGTATACCCATCATCATTCTTTCCAAGTCATTCTTGCGTATGCTAATTAGTTGATGTTCGTATTGCAACAAATATATTTCCAACACTACATTTAAAAAATCTTCATTTCCAGAAACAAAAGTCTTCAAATTTAGATTTACTGACTTTAGAAATAGTATTTTGCAAAAAAAAGGTTTTCGCCTCCAAATCGGATATTGTAGAAAAAATACAAATTGCACAATAACAGTTTTTGTTTTATTGCTTTGTCATTAAATATACAGGGGGTCCTCGACTTACGACGTTGATCCGTTCTTCAGGCGCGGTGTAACGTCGGTGTAACCCGAATTTCAGTGTAAGGCGGAACATCATAAATAAATTACTTTATACGTATTGTACTGTAAAGTATTGTACTATAATAAAATGTAACAATTGATGTAAAAAACGTATTTTATTTGAAAAAGAGAAAACAATTCCATACCACATGAATTAAATGAAATATTATTAAGATGGTGGAGAAGCTTGAGTAGTAGAGGCAGCTGAGATAGACGGCAGAGGCTTAGCAGTAGAGGCAGCTGATGTAAAGGGTGCAGGTCTCTCTACTTTCTTAAAATGCTGCTCCAACTTAGACTGGACAGACAGAATCCTTTTCCCATCCAAGATCTTTTTGTAACACTGCAGTAAATCTATGATGCCTCTGGAAACCCTAGTGAACCTTTCCATGTTAAGATCCTGAGCCTCAAAAGTTGTCAACGCTGGCAGTATCTCAGCAAAACCTTTTGTCCAGCCCTGCCTTGTGAAAGCCTTAGGCTCTGGGGTGGGGGGTTTCTTCTTCCTCCTCTATAATCTGCACCAGTTGTATCAAGGCCCCAGCAGATAACTCCTCTGCATGAGACTCCAACTGTTCTATTCCATATTATTTTTTATATTTTTATGAGGCGCGTTCGTAACCTCGAAACAGCGTAATTCGAGACAGTCGTAACCCGAGGACTCCCTGTAGTTTTAGGCGATTTGGCCGGCTCGAGGAATCTATTGACGTGCAGGATTGGGTTTGACTGCTATTGCCAAGACCAGAAAATATTAGACTTGATAACTTAACGGCTCTTTAATAGTTTTTGACTTTTGGATCTATTATAGTAAGAGTGCTTGCGCGTGATAAAGCGGTCGCTTTGCGGTCGGTAGAATTGGTTTCGTTTCCTTTGTCGAGTCAAAACCAAAAGACTTCAAAAAAATGTAATCCACGACTTCCCCTGCTCGGCGCTCAGCACGAAAGAGATAGCGTGAAGAACAAGCCGGCGAATTTGCTTGTTGTCTCCTTGGGCAAGGCACTGAACGGTATGCCTACATCTTTATGTGGCAGACAGGTGTTAGGGCCAAGCAGTATACCCGCTGTGGTGGCTCAGTCTCCCTCCAAGGACAGTTGGTGGCCGGAAGAACATCCCACAATAAAATATTATCCATAAAAGAGCAAAAATCTGAATGTCAACTAAATGGAACAACTGCCAAAAAAGGAGAGGGATTGAAGGAGGATGGCGCACAAGATCGAGCAACTAGGAACGGAAAAATCCGCACCGAAGACCTCACCAAAGTTGAAACAAAACCAAAAGAAGAAGAAAATTAAAAAGGAAGACACAACATACGGCCCACGGGCCGCATACGACCGGCAAGATGACAGGAAAAAGCATTTAAATCCTATCATAAGGTTTAAACCAGCTGTTGACCGGAGCATCATGGGTTAAAATAGACGAAAAGAAGAAAACCAGCGCTTTCTAAAAGTCTTTACCCTCGTTTTAAATTAAAAATATTTTCGTCCAAAAGATCTTTATCTATGTTTTGAGTCGAATTGGGCCACAGTCACGGCATGCATCAAACAAAACTCTGTGGCCATTTCCTGTTTTGAATTGTGTACCTTTGTGCTACAACATCTTGTTTCATTGTTGCACTTTTGTGTACTTTTCGTTTTTGTTTTGACAAAAGCAAGTAACATCATTCTCCTTCCATTTTCATGCTCCTACAGAACAAGACTGGATTAGGGAAAATAGTTATGCATGAGGATTATTAGCAACTTGGATGGAATCTCTAAAACCGCAACAAATCAGCAATTTACATTTTTTCTCGCCAAACCGCTGAACAGAATGTTTGTGTAATCGAAGTTAAATGAATGCATTCGTAATTATTAATTGCCCGCCGCTGCTCGCCATGCACTGTCGTTGTATTGACGTTAGCCTACTGTAATATGAATTATTGCTTGCTGAATTTCTATATGTGACGAGTAGCCGACAATACTTGATGGCGAAACGAAAATTATCAATTTTATTCCATAGTTTTTGGGGGATTTGAAATTGCTCATTTATTGCTCAAAACGATTTTTATATTCTTTTTATATAAAATGGTTAACGATGCCTTCATGCAATTTTAAAACAAGCTTTGTACCCGCTGCATCAACATGCACTGGTGGTTACTGAACTGTAAGACCATAGTGGATGGGATCCACTGGTAGCGTTAAGATTGTTCGGCAATATAAACTAATTGATTGAACTCCTTTTCCATACTTTTCTGATGAAAGATCGGCAAGTATTCCAGTGGGTCAGTAACAGTTAACTTTTTAATAAGCGATGATTTGCGACAAAATGATGAAAGCTGGGGATGTATTTATAAAAATTTAACTAGAAAAAAAGCAGTGGTGAAAAAGAGATTGCTGAATGTCTTGAATAAACAATCACTGAGGAATAAACCTCCGCCCCACTTGAAAAATAATTTTATTACCTGACCCAGAAAACATCTTGACACGTTAGCCTGACTATTCAATTCTTGTTAGTTTTATACTCGCACGTTTTGTATTTGTTGTCATGATATGAGGAATATAAATCACTCACCCACTCAATCACTTTCTCCTTCCGCGATACAATTATTTTTACTGCCATGGTTTGACGTAGCTATGCAAGCACTATATACTTAATAGATTGTGATTGCTGTGCGTTCCAAGGCTACAGCGACAAGTTTGACAATCAGATGTTCAGCCACAGTTGTAGCTTTACTAAAAATCACGGCAAATACGGGCAAAGCCACACTCTTCAGTACGATACTCTCCAAGCGGGTAGCTTAAATGATTTTGATAAGTGCATTTAAAAAAAAATTTACCCTAGGTTCACCCTTAATCATTAGTTATAAGATGCTTTCAACATCCAGAACCAGTTTAATCATTGGGAAAACTGGGCCTATACCTGGAGCCTCGCGCTTTATTACGAAATCACTTTTTCCTGAATTTTAGTGTTTGTACTGTATTTTGGTGAATATTGACAAACAAGAAGGTCATAAATGTTTGGTAAAGTTTATGCTCTAGTATGCCTACCGTATTAGCATCTGCGGTGTACATTAAAGCATTGGTTCCCAACCTTTTACACCCACGACCGGTAATTTTTTATAAAAAGGTTCACGGACCGGTGCGCAAAATTTACCACACAAAGTAACAATAGATATATATCGACCCACTTCGGTTGTGTTAAGTTGTTTTTCATTAGAACTGCGGACTCACTAATATGACCCATAGCATTACAGTTGCACAAAAACACCGATGTCAATTAGGCGTTTAGATCTATGTCGGTTATAAATGAATTGTAAACTGCCCCTATTCGCTTGCTCATAATTCAGAATTTTCTCCTTTCTATGTTGTTGTTTGTCAGTTCACGTAACAGGAACTAATGATAATAAGGTTTTAAACAGTCGCGTGACACTAACTAATGCTGATACTATACAACGTGAAAATGAACTTCCTCCAAGTGAAAATAAAACTGCGGACCGGCGGTTGGGAACCGCTGCGTTAAAGAAGCCTATATGAATTACGTTTGCGCCGTTAGAATGGCTAAAGTAAGAGTCCATTAAATAGTACAGCGGTTTACCTTTACACCGGCAGACCGGTAGTTTTTTATGAAGAGATGCACGGACTGGTATGCAAAAATTACCACAACAAAGCAACAATAGATTACCACAACAAAACACCATAATTGTTTCTTCACACAACCAAATACGAAACATTTTACTAACAAAATCCAAATTAGTGGGATATTTGCTGCTGTTTGTCTGCCAGTAAAAGAGAAAAACGAGGCGTCAAGGAGGTTTCTGAATCCCGTGTTAAATATTGTTCACGCGTTTTATTGTGTTGCTGCGTGTGAGTTATGAAGTCTTGGCTTCTTGCTTCGCTTTATTATTGATAGCAAGTGAGTTAATTTATTTGGCACTCATCTCGCGTGTTTAAGCTTCAGGCTGCCTCCAGACCGCCGCAATCACACTTGTTTATTGGCTTTGTGCCAGTTGTTGTTTTAAGTTGCCAGCGAGCGGACGACAGTTTTTCATCTCTTTGTCATTGGAAGATTTGCTACTTGCCCTCGACAAAATCTAAAGGAATTGCATTGTCTCCACTTTTTAGGTCGAGTTACTTAGAAGCTTAATAGTTATTGCTAGCTAAATATTTATCAGTATTATTATGTGGTAGGCAAGGTACTGCTTTTCACAATCCATGATACTTTGTTTTTACGTTAACAGGAACCGTTTTCAAGTACGCTCTGTGTCGCCAGTGTGGCTGTCGCGTTTATTTGGAATAAAGGAGTTGCATAGACGCATACACTTGACAGAACAGCGGCAAAGGAATGGAGGCAAACTTGAGACGCGCTGGCTAAAAGCTTCGACCGGGCGTGTCATAGATTTAGCACTTGGCCCAGGGTGAGTTAAAAGATCTATTACACTCTGCATTTAATCGATTTCTTTGTTTTGTTTTAATTGATGTCAATGCTGAAAAGGGTTTCTGACATAAGTAGCTTGTCGAAAACGTTACCAATAATTTCAAAGCTTTAAAACTCAGTGAAGGATATTCGTCTTCCAGGGAAATCCAAAATGTAATCAGTGACTCTTTTTTAAATCAAGACTGTAAAATAAAATCACAACCCAATTCAATCATACTTTTCTTTTCGTGTGCATCGAGATTACACGAGTTGATATCTTTGATAAATGGGTCGTTGATCCAGAGATTTCCATGTAGAGGATCTTCTTCTGCCGGAAAATAGCGATCAAAATTGATGGCCAATTGTTTCAAGTGCTGACTTACAATGTTCAATACCTCTTCGTGGTTAATATCAAATCTTGACCCGTAGCCATTTAAATTCAAAAACTCGTATCTTTCTTTTTCACCAGACTAATAGATTGTATTTGATATTGTGAAGGGTGATAATATCCAGTCGTGTTGTTGTGGTGTAGTGTTTTTGGGAAAGTATTTATCAAACCATTGAGAAAGATTACGAAGATGACTAATTAAGGATTGCTTCATATTTTTCTGATTAAACTTGTTTTCTTCGAGGTAGTCGTTAAGCTTAGTAAACATATCCATTCTTCCAATTTCAACTCGGCCAACGCAATGTTGAATTTTCTTTTTGAAAGCTTTGATCTTGTTATAAGCTGTTAAAATGTCAACTGATTCGCCTTGCAATGACAAATTTAAACTATTCATCTTCTCCAAAACACAAGATAAATACAGGAGTTTTGTCAACCAGTCAGGGTTGGTGAGATTTGCAGCAAGTTTGTGTCTTCTTTCCGTAAGAAACAAATAAGCTTCATTTCGCAACTCATACAAACGGGTGAGAACTTTTCCTCGCGATAACCATCTCACTTCTGAATGAAGAAGAGTTTAACCCATTAATGCCGAGAATTATTTAAAAAAAAAATTGAGCATTTTTTTATGTAATTTTGTTCATGTAAAGGGCTTAAATGATAAAAACTTTTCAAAATTTAATTTTATTAAAAAATGTTGAAAATATGGGTTGGGAACATATGTGCCCATTTGGCATTAACATAACAATACAATGAAGATAAGTGTCTCTAATACAATTTTTTTAGTAATAACAGAAAATTATTTCCCTTTTTTTATCATACTGTAAATAAAATCTTTACTCCTTTGCGTGGAAACTTTCCATGCATTCAGGGTGCAAGGGGAGCTTGCACATCTTGCATATATGAGGCGTTCGTCCACCACACTGTCTCCACCTACTCCGTGTTTGATCTCCTCTTGCAGTCAAGTGCTGCTTTCCATTGAATCGAACACTATCTTATGCTACCATTGATGGGTATTTTGGACCAGGAGCTTTCTTTTCAGTGCCATATGTCTTCAAAATAGAGACAACTAGGTTTTGGCAGAAACTCAACAAGCTACTATTAGCCCCCCTATTTTCATGTAGTCTCCAGGCATTGACTACTTGCGCATTTAGGCTCCAAGCAAACAGGGGCCACCACCACTTTTTGGATCTTATTCTAATGCGGTACACTGACACTTGTTAATCAAAGAGATCAACGCCGCCCATGTGTTTGTTATAGATGTTTATTGAATTAGGGACATCAATGCAAATGCTTTTTTTTTTAATTCTGTCCCATCTCTTGGCCTTTTGCATTGGCTCAACTCTCAATTTGTTTGATGCCACACTGACTACTTTGTTATCTTTCCACTTTGCAACTGAAGCACAGCCAGTAAATGCTTTTTCTATTGAACCACGTGAATCCTTATTCATCAATGTTCTTGGCTTCAATGGAGCACCTCCTAAGCGATCTTCTCTTAGTATCGACGTGCATGCAATAGCTTTTTCTGAAAGTTCTTTCAGCAAAGGTATAGATCCAAAGTAATTGTCGCAAACAACGTGCTGTCCCGCTTTTAGCTCAGTTTTATTTACCACTAGCAGAGGTACCCGGCGTTGCCCGGGTATAGGATAAAAAAGCAACGTCAGTATATGCAATTGGTCAGATGTAAGTTATCCTGGTGATTACTATTCTGACAACACTTGCTTTTTAACCCCTAGAAACTGTTGTCACGTAATATTTGCATTATCGGAGGCTAATCACCTTGAAGAGCAAACAGGTTACAATATCATACCTCAACAGTTACATTAGCATAACCATATTCTATGTAAAAGAGAAGATTATTTGCTTAAAGTTTTGTTTGTAAATCTTGTTATTCAATACAGATAATAAAAACACATTTTTGGATTTTCAAGGAGGCTTTCTCCCCCCTTTTGCCCCCTAATATAGTCGTAAGAGGCTGAAATTTTGGGAAACTTTTTAATTTGGTGTCTTATACATATGGTTTAAATTTCATCTAAATCAGATATATTTGAATTTTCAAAGGGGGTTCTGCCCCCCATAGCTCCCTTAGGGGAGCACTTAAAGGTTCGAGACCACTTCCACAGTATTCCTTGGAAAATTTTACATGACAATACACTTTTACTTATTTTTTGAAGCTTCTTTAACTTTTCTCTCTATAGGTATTTAAATTTTCAAGGGGGCTTTCTGCCCCCTAATAATGATTAAATTTTTACATTGAATAACCATATTTTAATGTGTTTTCATGATTTTTATTTCATCGTACAACAGTACAAATAGGCCTCTAGTAGAGCCCCATAGGCTCGTAGCCCCCCATAGACGAATCTGATCGAAATGAAAATACCGTACTTGGCAGATTTACCCGTCGTTGATCGGGTAAAATGTAAAGACTGATTAAATTGTTACATTGAATAACCATATTTTAATGTGTTTTCATGATTTTTATTTCATCGTACAACAGTACAAATAGGCCTCTAGCAGAGCCCCATAGGCTCGTAGCCCCCCTATAGACGAATCTGATGGAAATGAAAATACCGTACTTCGCTTCCCTGGAAAAAGTTATATTTACCCGACCTACGACGGGTAAATCTGCTGGGGATTATTAAAAGTACAGTCTTGCTCATCACCATCAAATTTGGATTTTTATTTGTCACAAATTTTTTTCTGTTTGTGGTACCTAACAAAAACTTTAAATTTTCAAGGGGGCTTTCTGCCCTCTAATATAGTTGAAAAAGGCTGAAATTTTGGAAAGCTTTCTAATTTAATGTCTTATACATATGGTTTAAATTTCATCTAAATTGAATATATTTGAATTTTCAAAGGGGGGTTTTGCCCCCCATAGCTCCATTAGGGGGGCACTTAGAGGTTCGGAACTACTTCCGTTGTCTTCCTCGGAGAATTTTACATAAGAATACACTTTTAGTTTTTGTGTAAACTTTCTAACCTTTCTTCCTATAGGGAACACACACACACAGACATTCACTTTTATATATATAGATTAGAGACCCTCCTGTGGAAAAAGGGCCGTAGCTCCCTTGGGGGGCGAGGTACGAACTTGGAAATAGGCCCATTGACTCCGCTGGAAAAAAATACATCGGAATGCATGTTTTATTTTTTTCTAGGTGCTCCTAATTTTTTTTCCATAAGGAACAGACAAACAGACTGACAGACAGACAAACAAACAGACTTTGGATTTTATATATTAGATTTCAAGTACAACGTTTGGACCATGTCCAAAACCATAATCAGAAATGTTTGTATGTGAGCCACAATATGGTTCTGCATGAAGCAAAGTACCATTAGATGTACAAGCTCCCCACAACTTGAAACCAAATCTTACTGGTTTTCCACGTATGAACTGTTTGTCCCCATGTCGTCCATAATATGGAACCATTATTTCATCAACACTTGTAAATTCACTTGAAGGTTTGATTGCTTTCATTACCTAGTTTAAATGATGAAATATTGGTCTTACTTTGCAAAACCTGTCATAGTTAATTTTCATGTTATCTGTGAAATGTAGGCACTTCATTATCTGATCAAATGTATCACGTCTCATTGAATTAGCAACTAATAAATTATGAACATCTTCACTTGTTGACCAATACAACCTTCTATTAGGTAATCGATTATATCCAGAAAGTATTAATATTCCAAAAAATACCTGAAGATTGTTTTTGTTTATGCAGTCAGTGTTAAGAGATTTTTGATGACCATACATTTTACTGTGTTCACATATGAAATCAAGCCATTCATCAGTCCAGAATTTATCTATACATTCTAATACATTCTCTGAAATACGAATTTCTTCTTGAAAAACCTCTTGATAATCGCCTACTATATTAGTAACCTTTGCTTTGTCTTTGTGCCAAATTATTTTTTCTTTTCGAAGTTTCTTTTTTGCTGGGCCTACTTCTGTTGAAGGTTGAGCAACAACTGCATTAGATGGTAGAATATTAGCCAATAAAATTCTTCTTGGCAAGTGGTCTGGATTGCAAGAGACTTCATTATCTGAGGCATCAGAATCACAATCTGTGTTTGCAGTTGCTTCTTCAATAGGTGGCTCAATTGCGACTGTAACATTGCAGTTATCCTCATCTTCTTTAAGTAACATGGACTGTACATCATTCAAAGCCAATCTGTAAAAGAGTATGAGTATTTAAATATTATATAATATTTAAAAATGTTTATATAATTGCATTAGAATAAGAAAAGTCTTTGATATCGATTCATTTAATAATACAGCAATGCTTTGAATAACTCTGTTTCAAATGCCGCTTCTTATGATATTACAAAGCCTTCATTTTTGCTATTATTGCAAAAAGTACACGCACAACTGCGGTCAAACGTTTGCGAACGACTTGAAACGTTTCAAAAAGGAAGAATAAATCGTGAGTCCGAGTAACAAACTTATTCACTCATTATTGATAGGAATCAAGAAGCTGTATGAGGTATTACTGTATTATAGAGTGGCTACCTAGAAAATGACTGCCATTATCTAATTAATGAAAATAATATTTATTTTATATTTTAACTAATGTTAAAATTTAAATCATTGCATGTGCGCATCAATAAGCTTATACGTTGATATATAACATTTGTTTTGTTCATTAGATGTACGAATTGTTTTTTTAACAAAAAATGCACTGATGCAATACGAGTAGAGTTGGTATCTTTACCATAAAAAATAGCTGTTAAGTATAGAAATCGTTAACTTTATTTTCTGATTTAGAGGCAAAAAAATTAAAATGTAACTCAAGTAATTTGATAAAAAAAGAAGCAATTACTTCTTTGTATAAGCGTACATCATGTGTTATATCACCAATACCGAATGGGAACATTTGATCCCACCAAGTATGGTCTTACGCGCAAACAGCCGGTAAATTAAAAACAGTCATTTATTTCTTTTAGTGAGTGAGAGGAAGGAAACTTATTGAAAATCGCGAGTGGGCGCCAAAATACCCAATGTCGACCTTTCTACTTGAAAATTTGAAGTGTTGTTATTTACAGAAAGCTTGTCATTAACAGGTAACCAGTTCCGATGATGACTGATCAGTGATAACTAAGCCAATAATACCTAGTTAATGAATTTCGGCACCGATGGCAGATGCTTTCTCGCAGCCCGGGTTGTAAGTAAATCTATTATGGCCGCTTGCATGCCAGACCGAAACCGAACCTGCCAAAATGGAAAGATACCTACCCATCCCAATGTTCAGCCTGGGCCTGCTAATTGGCAAATGTCCTTTTCAGGACGGGGCGATGCATGTGGATCAAACCTACCCTTTTCAGGGCACATCATTTTACACTTGCCGAAGGCCCACCATTTTATAGCTGAACATCGAAGGCCTCACTGCAAGCAAAATGAACGTTCTTCGCTATCTTTCTGTACAGCATGAGGCTTTTGTTTTCCTACTACAGGAGAAGGAGACCACTGCACTTTTGCGGAAAAGATAATACTTTCAAGCTTTGCATTAGCTGGGTTCTCCTTAAACAGAAAACACGGCCTCGCTACTGTCTATGAGCGACTGATATACACGCTTTTGCAACACTTTCCTAATCTGAGACAGAACGGCTGTGTATGGACATTAATGGGTAGAAAATAGTCAACGACTACAAACCTTCACCAACGCGATTGCAAGCCTCTGATCTCCCAGTGTTCCTTCATTCCTGTCTTTGTGCTGGCGACTTTAACTGGTGGCATACTTCGTGAAACTACGGTGCCAACAGTCCGGATAGAGAGTGTCTGGCTGGTTGGGCAAGTATTAACAGCCTTGCTTTCCTATCCAACCAAAAGAATTCTACCAGCTCTCATTCTGGCTGCTGGAACAGTGGTACCACCCTGATCTTGCGTTTGCTAGTGCTGACTCGAACAGCCGCTTACCTGGCAGACATGCTCTTGAGAAGTTTCCCAGGTCATAACATCAGCCATCGTTAATTCGATCACCAAGGTTTGCATTGTCACTGCTAAGCATGCCCGCTAAATGACGAAACTTCCTTATGGTCAAGTGTAGCTACTACATAGCTCTGACGAATAAATTTGCCAGAACTCTATTTCCACCTGGTTCACCGGACGTGGATCAGGCTTACCAGGATTTCTTCGACCGTCATCAGCTCGTTGAAGCAACCACATACCGTGCTAGGATGCTGAGTGTGAGAACCTCTATCTAGTGTTCCTGCGATCTTCGATGGAAACAATTCTAGCAGAGCTGGCACAGCCAAGCTCGACAGGAAACGGTGGGATCGATGGTCTGAAGCAGCTCATAGCATCGAATTTTCACACTCTAGCCGAAAAGCATGGAGTATTTTGAATAACTTTACTGGCAGGTCACGACACTCTCTTCGTCACTGTCCCGTTTCAGCTGACGGTATCGCATCTTAGCTGATTTGAAACCGGAGATATGAGGATCTTAATTGAGAGTCATCTCGACTGGTATCTCAATAGGTGTCTGGCCTTTGGAGGGTCACAACACCAAGTTCTTTAGATATATCAGGAAATTTTAAAGCAAGAGAATTCACTGTTGTCTTTCAACACCTAAAACCACGTAAAGCTCCTGGTTCTGACTCAATTTTTCCGGACCTTACAGTGGAGCTGCTCCAAAGTCCTGGTTATGTGGCTTTCTCTTTTCTTGCTTGCGTCGACTCAAAATTCCCAAAATCTGGAGAAGAGAGCTAGTAGTCGCGATCCCAAAGCCAAAGAAGCCTGTGGAGGATCCTAAGAGCTATCGCCCTATAGCTCTTCTTAGTGTCCCCTACAAAATCCTAGAGAGGCTTATCCATACCCGTGTGAAACCAATTGTCGATCCACAGCTCCCAAGAATGCAGGCTGGTTTTTGACATGGGAGATTAACCCTGGACCAAACCGTTTGGCTCACGCAAGATATCGAGTACTCTTTTGAAGTTAAGAAGAAGGACGGTGCCGTGTTTTTCGATGTGTCAGCGGCTTATGACACTGTCTGGCATCGCGGCCTCACCAGAGAGCTGCTGAGACTTCTGCCGGATAAGCACATGATCCGAATAATCTTGAAGCTGATCAAAAATGAAAGCTTCACCCTCATCACTCCACAGCACAGACTTTCCAAGTCTACTAAATCTAGCGGAAAGTTATCAGGCACCGCTTTGCTATCAACACTAGCTCTTAGAAACACGTTAAGTTTTGTCACCCATGCAAGCTGATTCATTCGCTTGAACATTTATCTCACTTTTACTTTCTATAATTTTGGTTAAAAGTTTTTACTACATTTGTGAAGATACATGTTCAATTATGTCAACAGCTACAGTTTTATTGTGTAAGACACGTCCCATGTTTACAGAACTAGCTTGCTGAAGGCCAATCAATTTTTCAAAGTCTGCAAAAGGTTTGCTATTGTTTGCCACATAATAAGCTGTCCTGAACACTCGAGCAATGGATTGAAATACAGTTTGCCCACTCTGTGCATTTAAATTAAGGAGTACATCTTTCTTTGCCGTCTCAAGAATAATAATAGCTTCTTTGTGTGCTTTTGAGTTTTTGTGCTCATGGATCTTTTTTTCGAAGTGATGAGAGTTGAACTTCTCTTGTGCTATCATAAGAAGTGACATTGCCGTCTGCTCATTGAGTGGAAATATTAACTCCACGAGATGTTCTTACTTCCAAATTATTGATTTCACGACACGGAGTACATCCTACTTTTCCATCACTAGCGTACATTCAACTGTTTGTTTGCTTAAATTCCTCATACTGTTGTTCAGTCCATGTAATGGATAACCAGGGGAGCATTTTTCCTCAACTTGATCTTGATGCATAGGTAGAGAATTGCTGGTTGCATTATTTTGGGCACTAACATTGCTCTTCGTTTTTTCAACTTTAATTGCTAATGAACTCAAAGTCTCGTCGCTGATCTCCTTTCTCTTTCAATATTGATTAATCTTTTTTTTGCATTTAACAAACGTTTATTATTTAGACTACAAATATTTCTAAAAATTTTACTTTAAAATGGTAATTCTAACTACTTTTTATCGATTATTTTGTACTTGTTTTACACAAGTCGATAACTTCAAATCTACAATTAAAATCTAAAACGAATAGAGAAAAATGCAGCCGCGAACGAATTGTTACCTTTTTTTCGTCTGCTGTTTTTTTACGGGAAATAATAGCTATTAAGCTACGGATACTTTGAGCAAAAGGCTGTGAGAATTAAAAAATTTTGATGGAAAGAGGAAAAGTTAGTCTGGAAAGCACTAACGAATATAAATTGGAATTGGTATTTTCTCGAAATAAATCTGTTACTATTCGGTACTTATAGATACTTTTAATTGAGATAACTGAAGATGACCTTTGATCAAAATCAAACTTAAGCAAAAATAAAATTCAATAAATAAATGTGAGACCCACTCTTGAGTTTTTTTGATGATTTGACTCGTTGAATGTGCTACAGGCTAGATTTAGCTTTAAAATCTTTTACCGGTACTCCGTTCC